>CABFWB010003108.1:61304-87547 GCA_902151455.1 Timema bartmani
GACTCACGTTGCCGGAACATCCTTCCGTTCCACCGCGACTCACGTTGCCGGAACATCCTTCCGTTCCACCGCGACTCACGTTGCCGGAACATCTTTCCGTTCCACCGCGATTCACGTTGCCGGAACATCCTTCCGTTCCACCGCGACTCACGTTGCCGGAACATCCTCATGTTCCACCGCGAATAACGTTGCCGGAACACACTCGCCTACCTCTTTCCTACCCACGCGTGTCTGACCACGACGTCACCGCCGTCGGGACATCAACTACATAATCCAGCTACCCTAGAAGTCGAAGGGATGGATAACACCCTGTTTTCCATTATTTCTCATATACAGTGGCACAGTAACGCTATGTCTCTATAATGTGTATGTACACCTCTTCCACGTCACTCTCACCACTCTGTATTCCTGCAGTTGTGATTATTTCCACAGTTAGTGTGTCTACACTCTCTGTGTGTTTCATCCCTCACCTATCACCATGTGACACCCTTTCTTCCTCTTCTGCTATTTTTTCTGCTCCTGCTTTTTCATGTTGAACATCTTAAAATATCTCCTCCATAGTTACTTTTCTTCTTCTTTCTTCATTGTCAATCCCTTATTTTAACTTCTTGTATCTTCTCTCTCCTATTTCTTACCTGGCTGACTACAAGGGTGTAAACCCCCCCCCACCGGTATTTGTTGGGCCCCTCTTTAAGAAGGGTTTATGTATATATATGCTAAAAACTTAATATTATATTTTTTTACTCTTAATACAGTTTTAATTGAATATGTCATCAACCAAATACTAGTTAGTTAATATTCATCTCCAAGATTCACCTTGTAAAACCTCCGATTTTAGAATTAGTTCTGACAACAATTAAAATATTTATTTCCTTACATTCAATATTGTATTGGAAACTAAAAGACGTTTCTTGGTTTGAGTCTAGTGAGTGCAGTTCAAGAAAAGGAGGCCAACATTTTACTATCACCTGTAAGAACAAGTAGAAAGAGCAGTTAAATAACATAACTGTTAGGAGATGGGAATCAGTGGTAAAAAAGAAGCCTATTACTAGCATAAAACTATTATTAGTTCCATGAAAATATGTCAAATTTAAAAATAAAAAAAACTTTGGTGTACGTAAAATAGACTTCTAGTTATGTTATTGTCGTGAGAATAACAAAGATAGAATGAAGAGAAAATGTAACCAAATTTGCGTGGTGGGAAAGTAGGAAACCATTTAGGAAAAAAAACTCTTACTACACTTGGCTGGGATTCCAACCAGACTTAATGATATTGTAGCGGGCTAACCAGTCAACTCGTAGGACCTAAATCAAACTACCAAGAACAACCTGTCTAGGTGTAAAATGGATATGAACTTGTAAATATGTTTTTATTTCTGCACATGTGTTGGTTACATACCACGCCTCGATGATTTCGCTGAACGAGAATGGCTCTATCTGACGGGCTATACTTATATCTCGGCCGGTGACGCGGCACAAAGATCGTTCCGAGTTATCAATTCGACTGACTGAGATCTTGTTTAGCACACCTGCTCGCGGTGCTGGTGTGCTGGTTCGCTTAACTCAGCCGCTATAAAAAGCTATGGTTCGCGGGGCAAGAGCACAATATTACATCAACCAACCCAGGATTCTACACGCCGCGCATGCCTATGTTCAACACTTACTCTCTGCACAACGGTGGACATGACGATGGTGGCAGCGGACTGTCCCGACCCCGGAAATAGCCTGCCGTAACGTTATACCTTAATGTTTAAAGGCAGGTGGCTAATATAGCCTTGTTGTAGGTCTTAGAAATTGTCTACTCATACAGGAGGGTATTTGTAGCTCTCATGAGCTTATTTGAGCTTATTTTAGGTAAGGTAGGTTTAGCCTTCATGGCACTCTGTGCTTGCCATAGGTGAAGTTTCACGTCAACCCATATGCTTGGTTCATTAGACAGCAGCTTTGATAAAGTGTGTCTCACACCAAGGCCTGCATGACCATGTTGTAGTCTGCAGGGCCTCCAGCAGTGAAAGGGCTGTTTAGGATGTTCCAGGCATGAAGATATGCCTTATTAGGTATTGGTCGGCTTTCCTAGAGTTATTTAGAGTATATATCCTAGAGTTTTAACTGTTGTTCACCTATGTTGCGGTGCTCAATTCGTGGGTCTTTCTGCCCGTCTGGATTGGCTCGTATTTTTGATATAATCAGGTTGAGGGGTAGTCTCTACCGCCCCATTGTTTTGATCGCCGACACTCATGGGTTTGATCTCCTTGAGCCTGGCTGAGACCAATTGGTTGCATCCCAGGTCATATTGTACTCAGGCCTAGAACCTTGAATTGGAACTTTCACTTGTAGTCCTACCGGGACATGAATGTCTGGAATGAACTCTCATCTTTTCATCGCTATTGTAGATTGGATGAGAAAGTTTAAGCTAGCTTCACTAGCGTGAGCGGTTCTTTCCCTAATTGTAGGGCAGCTGACTCGTCTCACTTAATTGTCCCTATATTATTTAGAAGTCAAAAGTTGCAACTAATTAGCTTGCTATTGTATCATGTAGGTCATTTAGGTAGATGTTATTGTATCATAACTGATGCAACATTTGTTTGTTGGAATGGAGCTACTCGTATCGAGCATTAACAGGGACTTGTCTGTTGTGCTTTAATTACGGTGCTTCACGCCGACTGAACTATTAGAGAGGGACCACTAGCTGGCTCGTATTAGATTGATGTATTGTAAGTTCTCTTAACTAGCCTTATCTGGGAAAACTGGAGGGGGCTTGTAATTTATTTAACCTATGTATTGTTAAACTTGCCACAATAAACTAATTCATTTATATAAATCTTTATCCTTTGCTTTCACATGTTGTTTATCAATGTCTTCCCTGTTTATGTATCCGAGGTTTATAGAGTTATCTAGAGCCAAGGTACAATATTGACCATGTGCTTACTGGCGTGAATAGTAATTATATCAATGTTGCAAATATTAATAATATCATATTCACTTATGTGTATGTTTTAATATAACAATGTTAATATCATATAAATTTGAACATTGTAGTAGCCAGCATGATTGAGAAGTGAAATGTATAGGAAATTTTAAAACAAGGAAGGACTCATCTGAAGAATGTTGTTCTAGAAAATGGGATTTTAGGTCCTTAAAAGCCAGCTTTCTTAAGGTTATAATTTTCCCAATTAATATTTTATTTCACATCCAACCTCCACCTTCCACACTAGTGAACCATTATAAAGTAGGACAAGGAATAATCCAACAGTAAAACCCAACTCAACCAAACTATATTAACTTAACAAAAATAAACATGTTGTTTCTTGGAGAGCCAGTAATGGCAAACAAAAAGAGTGGGAAAAAACTTGCCTGTCAAATCAGGAGATAGAATGTATCCATTGGAGAAGTAATAGAAAAAGAATGGTGATTCTAAATTAAAAGCAACACAGTAAACAACATACAAAATACATTTTTAAACTTTAATAAAACAAAAACAAAAATAATAATAGCTTTATAACCAAGACTGAACTTACTGCCAGCCTTGAAATAACTCATTTCAACAAGAGTTTCTGAGTAGAAAGCGGGCAAAGCTTCACAATTGGCCGCTTATAAAAACCCACCAGCAGTGCGTACAGACGCGACCTGAACAATGCCATCTCGGCCTGGAAAAACCGTTTCCATGACTCCAAGAGGACATTTTAGAGGAGGAAGATTATCTTGTTTAATTACAACAACGGTACTTATTTCAAAAGGTTTAAGCAGGGTTTTCTATTTTACTCGGTGTTGAAGCATGTGGAGATATTCAAGGTGCCATCTTTTTCAGTTATCTTGCATCAAGCGTCGAATGAGCTGCCATCTTGAAAGTCTATGTCCGACTTAGATTTGTATCTGAGAAACTTTGTAGGGGTGAAATGGTAAGAAAATGAGCGGGGGTCAAGGCAGTCTTGACAGATTTCACTCCAGCCTCTCAAAGTCCGCCAAAGTGAGGGGGGGGCGCTAAGATGCCTCGATAGGTTAGTTCGTTAGACAAAACAGTGTTATATTATGACGAGTTCAATAGTGTGTACATACAATGGTCAAGGATTGTTTAACATCAAAATTTGAATAAATTGCCAAACATGCTCCCCTATGAGACAAAAATCACCCAGAAAAATTTATGTTGAGAGATCCGAAGCCAGTTCAAGATGAATGACTTTTGTGGCAAAACCTATGAAAATACATATATAAGACTTGTGTGTCCTGACACCTCTATGTCTGCTACGAGTGATAGTAAAAGGACCATAATCCACTCCAACATGGGAAAAGGGAACCCGTGGAATTGGTGAATCTTCCATCAAAGGAAATGTTGGTTTGGGGTTTACCTTAAAGCAGTCATTACAATGTTGAGCCCTCTGACGCACAGCACTCCTACCAGCAAGGATCCAGTACACTTGTCTGATTATGGAAAGAACAAGCTGTGCACCAGTATGTAAATTATCTCAATGACATTGATCAATAAATAAGTTCACCAAATGGTGTCCTTTTGGGAGTAAAATAGGATGTTGCTGCTCAAATGTCAAAGATGAATTTCTTAATCTTTGTCTTTGTTAACAAGAGGACTTTATTTCTTCAAAGGCGATAAGCATGATTCTAACAAAGTAAACACTTAATATCATTCAAAAAAATGTTTTTTCTGGACAGTTTTGAGTATAACCTTTATAGCCCTAGAACTATGGTGTAAAACCGTGAAAAAAAAAGTGGTAAAGCTGAAAATTTGGATTTCGGTCCTATTTGGTATGCTGAATAACATATTGAAACTCCTCTAAAGTCCCATGTGCGCTTCCCTGTTTTAGAGCAAAAATAGTACAAGTGACATAATTCCCACATTTTTTCATTCTCCTTTAGTTAAATACAGAGCATGATGGCCAAATTGCACAATTAAGGTAACAGAGCTGTATTTTAAAGGGGGTTAAATGGGGAGATTACCTAATTTCGGGCATAAACAAGGTAGGTCGCAGCTAAGCTTTGATAAAAAAATTTACTGACGTTTAGGTTGTTACTAAAACCATTTGCCTAACTGGTTTTTACTATGTATGAAGATAAATAAGCACAACTTCAAATAAACATATTATTTAGACTTTTGGAGGACACCGCGGGTGCAGAGAAGAGGTTTCAGTTCGACATTGATTGTGTACCCGAACCAACCGTGGGTTCATGTTAAGTTCTGAATAAATGTGTAAAGCACAGTCTCTCAGGTGAATTCTCTGCCCAAAACTCAGAATAACACCCTGACGTAGAGCGCCGCCGGTGTCAACGGGTGCAGATATGGGGCGTCTCCACGAGTAACAAAAGGGGTCCACGAGTGGTGTGGGCACAAGATGGCTTCACGCCCGCGCAATTAAATTTGTCAAACAATAAACGCCCCACATATACAGAGTCATTCCTGGGGTCCATACAATAAGAAGTTCGTGCACCCGAGAGCTAACAACCCGTGAACAGACTATGTGCACATTCATGCTTGTGCGTTAACACCCTGACAAGGGATGACCCGACGTGCATTAACCTGAGTTCAAAGCCAGAGTGTCTCGATGAGGTCAAAGCCTCGAGCCTCTGAGCTCGTCAAGACCACGCAGGAGGAACAAAAGAGTAGCGCTGCGTACACACACAAAAAGAAAAGAGTCGAGGAAACTCGGCTCATTATAATAGCCTATATGTAATGAATCAAACAAATGTTTATCATTCAAACACATATTATTTATTAATGAAAAATAATTTAGGCTCTATAGTAAAAAATAATATTTTCATGTTGACGTTTGTGAGATAGGCCTACTATAATAGTGTTCACTTTCATACACAGCATTGGATTCTATATTTTATTACTAATTCCGACAATTCTTCTGTTTTATCTCCATTGTCATCTATATCATTAGCTAAATGAATTATTTCTGCTATTTCATTATTTCCTCACAATTGTTTATGCAGCACAAACACAAGAAACAGAAGCACATGCTGTTCTTCACACTAAGAACCACTCAACATGGGATACTTGGATGGAGAAATTTAGGGTTGCTCTAGTTGTAAAAACTCCACTCAGATGTACATTGAAATGCCATCTATGAGCACAATTCAGAACTAACAGTCCAAGGAATGTATAGCATTACCAATCACATTGCCAACACGGGAAAAGATTTGATGCCAATTTAAATTCAAGACTGTAGAATTGACGGGTTCAGCAAACTTCATAAGAACAGCTGACCGTAAATTTGATGGGCAGGGTATCAAAAGTGTTAATTATATCATGGTGACTTATGCAAAACAGTACTCAGGACCTCACTAGCTGCTGGTAGGAGTTCTTCACCAATTTTATATGGTTTTCCAGACTTAACAGTCAACAAAGATATGTTGTATGATGTACACAAACCAACAGTTTGTTGTTGTGAACCATTGCAAATAATGTTTAACAGCGTTGGCTGCTTTTAAAATGTGTAACGAAGTGATTGAAAAAAAGTTAAGTTCTTATCTGCCTTGTCAGAATGTGCCTTCTTTAAATGTTCAATCAGTTTAGAAGATTTCAATGCCTCACTATAAAATACCTTTTCCCATAACAGGCACATTGGCAGCTTCTGGTTTGTTGGTGCAGGTATAGATCTACACTTAAGATATTCCAAACTAGATTGCCTACATTTATTTTTTGATTTCAAAATAATTGTGTATTCTTAGTTAAAATCTCCAAACTGAAAACAAATAGAGGAGATGTCTATGGAATTGTGACAAGTTCTATAACTGTATCCAGTGAAGGGATGGCAGTGAGTAATGTCCAAGCCAGGTATCTGGACACGTTTCATGTTCACTTGTACTCAAAGAGCTTGCAACAGCAGGGCAACTAAATGTAACACCATCTGTCAGCCAAGAATTCCACCTGACACTCACAGATTGCACCCAAGCCCCAACGTACTCTCGACCACAGCTTCAGTTAGTATGCAAAGTATCAGACAAGATAGTGCAAGTTAGTAGTGTTTTAATGATTTCAATAACAAACTAATAATTGTAATACAACTTGTTCAAAAAGTAAATGTACATTTGTATTAAAAAAAAGTGTTTTTATATTACTTCCTTCAGAAATTTGTAGTCGTAACATTAAATTTTGTTTCTGAAATATATGTATTATTAACGTGGAGAAAAAAAGGTTTGATGAATTCAATGTTAAATATTTTCAATTATTATTTATTAAACTGATTTTGCTACATATTTATAAACACATTTTGTAGATTAATACCACATAACATCCGACCTCTAGAATAGGCATTGGTTTGAAAATAATTTTAAATCCCCATATAACCTCTATTAGAATTTATAATTTTGGGTATGCTGCAACAAAAATAACGCCTTTATAACTTAAAATTTCAATTAATAATCAACTGGTTCATTAATTGAGAACCCAGGAAAATAAATACCAACACTTAATACTAGCCGTATCTTGGTTGCAAAGACAAGGAAACAAGAACACAGCAAAATGTGGTATACTGATCTGAATAGCTCTAATGGCATGGCCTCGAGAAGGGAGGGTGAGCATGCATGACGGTGCCTCAGGAATGGAGCCTCGGGAAGGGAGGAGGAAACTTGAAGCAAGTCAGTCACAAATAAGTAAACAACACGCTCGGAGAAGAACACCTCTTAGGGCCCCCATTTATCTACAGCAATAGATAGCTTTGAACAACCTTCAACAGCAACACAAACCCCTTCCAGAGCTTCATCCGATCACCATCGACATAGTGAATAAGATTAAATGAAGGGTCAATAAATATACTCAGTTTATATTTGTTAGATAATTTAAGAGATGGTTTAAAATATTTTAAGGTATGCAATGTGTATACTGTATATTCATTTTACTTTTATATAGTTTTCTAGGCCTAGCTTTTTGCCCACTTTAGAAATGATAAATGATAGTGTAAACATGTTATTAAAGCGATTTCCGCTTTGAAACGGGCTCTGGTACCTAAACTGCCATATCAGTATACTGCTCTTCAGTATTATCTAAAATTGTATTATAATTATTTTTTTTATAATAACATTTGTGATCGGTATAACTAAACAAAAAGAAAAGAGAGAAAAATAAATGTAAGTTTCAACTTAAAAAATAAAAATTGGTGAAATTTTGTAAATGTCAAATCAGGAATATTACTTTCGAATATAAGTCAAAGCGAAAGATTTTTTGAAGTCTGTCAATACTATAAATATGGTTCTAGATTTTCCTATTCAAACTATACATTCAAAAATAATTAAATCCAATACAAATTTTGGAAATAGTTTGGTAAAAATAACAAGTAAAAAAAAATCCATCATAATTAGTTTAGAAATAACTTAAAAAAAAATTAGAGTAGGGCACTTCAAATGCAATAGTAATTAATAATTAATTAAATAGGCTCAACAAATTATCACGGTTGTCCAATATTTAATTTTTTTAGTACCGTGTTTTATTACAAATTATTAGGGTTAGACGCTAAAGTACTAATCCCGCTAATGATTTAAGGGATTATGGAGGGTTTATACAGGATGAGTTAGGAGGAGTGGGCAATATTTTGGGATACGATAGTATGGGCCATTGTGGAAAAAAAAAGTGTATATGAACATGTTTATTATTCTATATAATTTCAGAGATAAAGCTGTGACTGTTTCGTGTGCGCATATTTGTTCGCCTTCCCCTTCCCTGACACATGAGCAGTACCCTGAATGATCCAGTTAGCGACAGAAAGTTGTGTGTTTTATTAAGCATTATAACAATGCCACAAATCTTTACACATGTTGAATACACCGATATAGTGTATGTGCACAGTTTTTGTGATGGGAATGCCCTCGCAGATTTCCTAACCAAAGCACTCGAAATCGGAAAGTGTTCATCAGAGTTTTCACTAATATGCATACTAGAAGTGTACTTCCCATTTCTTATATCTCATCAGATTATGCAGGTCAAGAACATGTGAACAAAAAAGAAAACATCCTACAAATGGTCGAGCACAGCCCTACTATGAGTACACGACAAATTAGAAGGTGTATGGCTGTTCCACAGACAAGAGTAAATCGAGCATTACATAGCTTTGGCTTCCACCCCTAACATTTTCAGCGTGTCCAAAATCTGCACCCAGGAGATGTTGCTTTATGACTCCAATTTTGTCAGTGGATACACGGTCATCGCCGATTAATACTAATCCTACTGTTCACCAATGAGGCAACCTTTACCCGTGATGAGATCACTAAAAGTCAAACCAGTCATTTCTGGGCTGAATAAAATCCGCATGCTAATGGAGTAACCCATTTACAACAGCGTTTTTCAGTAAATGGTATTATCAACGATAACTTAATTAGCCCTGTTATTATTGACAATCGTCTAAGAGGTCTAAACTACCTACAATTGCTGCAACATGAATTACCAGGACTTCTGGTGGATATTCCTCTGGCAACACAACAGAGAATGTACTATCAGCATGATGAAGCTCTACCATATCATGCTTGTGCAGTGACTCAATACCTAAACCAAACTTTCCCTGGAAGGTGGATTGGCCGTGCTGATTCCATTCCTTTGCTGCCACACTTTCTGGATTTAGATCCCTTGGATTTTTGTTAGTGAGGATGGTTGAAAACGGAAGTTTACCAAACAAAGCCGAATACATGAGAAGAATTGATTGCTTGAATTTCGGATGCTGCTACTCGTATAAGCACCCTACACTCAGAAAAATGACACAGAATTTTAAGACATGAGCTGTAAAATGTATGGACTTTCACGGTGCAATTTTTGAGCATTTGTTACAAGAACGTAACATCTAACAAATGTAAAATTCAAGTTCAATTCAAACAGTTGTATCTTGGAAACTATTTAGAATAATAAACATGTTCATATAAACAGTTTTAATGACCCATACTATCTAACGTATCCCTCCTGCTGACTCACCCTGTATTTAGAGGAAGTGTATCTGACTCACCCTGTATTTAGAGGAAGTGTATCTGACTCACCCTGTATTTAAGAGGGAGTGTATCTGCATTTTTGTGGAGGGTGCGGGGAAAACCACCCTTGATAAGTACACTTGAGTGAGATCTCCCCGTCATCGGCAGTCTAGTTAGTCTACTGCTAGAGTAGCGCTTTAGAGCATGCAGCGACTGTATCCGTTAATTCTTCAAGTAAGTGGATATTAATACTTCAAATCTGATTGAAAATAACAATATTTCAATTTAACTATTTAACTAATTGCAGCTATTAGTTATATAGCAAAATTATGTTATGCAGATAATGTGAATAAAACTAAATAAATAAATATAGATGTCATTGTAAACAAAGATTAGTTTTATCAGGGTAAAATCCCATACCAATATATGAATCACTAATAGCACCAAAAAGGTTGTTAGTACTAGATTGCACATGTCCGGATATTGCAACCAGCAATACATGTTAAAAAGTCTAAGAGTACTCATTTCTTGACAAACAATGTTTTTATTTGGTTTTAATCAACTGTATCTTATTAATTTCAACTTGTATTATATCCATTATTCTGGTGTTTGTAAGCCGAAAGGTGACTGAACCTGAGTATTTAGTAGTCCATGTCTGACGACGAGTGCATCTAGCCTGCTGAGACAAATACTATTCAGTAGTTTTAGCCTCAGTTGGGAGCCCCATCGGCAGGTGGAGCCAAAATGGGGACAACCTTGTGAGATGTGTTGCTGGAATCAAGAGAGTAGTGAGTAGCGTGTGGTGTGCGTGTGTGTGTGTGTGTGTGTGTGAACTGGACCAAGAACTGTTATATAATGAGCTAGTAGTTCAAGACTGTTCAAAACATCAACGACCAAACATTCAAACTGCCCTGTTCATGAATGTAACTTGAACTAATACAAACAATAAACACAATGTATACAGTCTGACCAGGGGTCAACCCCAAATAAATAAATTAAAAAAAATTTGAATATTTAAAATTACTGAAATAAACATGCATCACTAAAGGTAAATATTGCTTATGAAAATATGCGGGGAAATTGAATAAACCAATTAAGTGTTTTAGGTATTCAAAAATACACAAATTATTCAGAATTTCTGGATTTAATATTAGTTCAAATATAAATTATTGAAAATATGATATTTAAACGTAATATATTTTTTGAATATCCACACATCCCTATTATAATCCACTAATATTGAATATTTTTCCTAATTCAAGGACTTTAAGATTCCAAGATCCTTATTTATTTAAAGAATAGTTTTGATATGAGAAGTTGAGTAATACAATAATCCCTATTTATTAATTAAATGGAATGTTGTTTTGGGAGAGGGGGGAAAGCTAACTCAAGAACTAGTCCAGATCTAGCTATTGTTTTGGGAGAGGTAACTCAAGAACTAGTCCAGATCTAGCTATTGTTTTGGGAGAGGGGGGAAAGCTAACTCAAGAACTAGTCCAGATCTAGCTATTGTTTTGAGAGAGGGGGGAAAGCTAACTCAAGAACTAGTCCTAGAATGTTAAAGATTATATACCTGCTTCATGATCCTCCAAGTAAGGATCTTCTATGGGCAGTCTAAGGAAGTGAAGGATGCATTCATCCTGGGTCCGACTGCCCACATGCTCACACACCTTGTTCCAGTCATCTTTGAACAGTTCCAGTCCTTCCAACAACAGAAGAGTTTCCTGTTCTGTCCATTCCCTGGTTAGGCTGGCTGCTGTTTTGTTGCGGAGGGCTGCAGGCTTGCGAACATACCTTCAACAAAAATTGGTAGCCTGCAAGTTTAACTGGTCACCACCTAAAATAGGAGATCAATGTGTTCTATTATTCTTTCCCTTCTGTTTTTCTTTTGGTTTCCTCTTTTAGGAAGTTGTGTTGTGCATTTAACACTCCCTCCTCATGAATGAAACCTAGCTTGGGGGAATGGGTAGTAACGATCAATTTTTTTTCCATAGAGAGCCATTACCTATTTGTCCAGTGGCAGCAATGTAAAGTGTGAATGGTGGTATTCTTCCAAATACAAATACAAAGTGACAATGTAAACGGTTACAATGATGATGATATTAATAACAATAGGGCATTCATGTGGTATGATCTTAAGGGTGTTGAAGTATCAGAACTTTTTACTGAAATTGAACTGTTGTCTCCAAATAACAGATTCTGGCTGTGTTATCATTTCTTTTTTTTTCAATATTTTTTAATTTGATCAAATTGACATTTTAATTAAAGGAGCTAGATTAGTAGGTATCTCAAAAACGATTAATTTTAAGTTGCGTATATTTTGTAATTGTCATAATAACTTGCTATAGATGATCTTGTAAAGATTGCAATATGATTGCCTTATTACTTTTTACAATAATTAATATTTATTATTACATTTTTATATAGCCCTTTGTAATGATTTAATTTCTTTTGATCATACTGTTTAAAATTTTTAAATGTATTTAAAACATATGGTGAATCAGTTGAGAGCTGTTAGGTACTTGATTTTTGCCTCTACGAGGAAGGTTTTTTTAATACCTACTTTTGAAACTCAAGCTGTCCACAGCTTTGAATCATTACCTCAATTAACACACTTTTGTGGGCAATATCTGTTTACATTGACTATCCTTCAGCAAACTCTTAAAGGACTTTTGTGTAATATCTCCTCCCCCCTCTACCGCCGGAATACTTCAAGTTCTCATTCTCTCAAGAATCCCTTCTCCTCACCAAATAATCTCTCTGCCGGTCTGTCCAGTGACAGCTTGGAATGGGGAGTGGAGGGCATGTCAGTAACATAGAGGAGAGTCACTTCCTAAATTGTGGTACTGTAAAATGTTTTCTTCTTTTCACAGGTCTTTGGTCACTTTATAAAATGTCCATCTTTTATGGCAAATTATTTCTTACAGGAGTTCAAATTTCATTGTTAATGCTACAAATTTGCCATCTACTAATGATAATCTCGAGTCTAATGAGAAAGACATCACAATCATAAAATATTATAATTCACGTTTAAAAATAATATTAAATTAATGAGAAAATAATGTTTAAAAGTATTTAAGTGTAAAGTTATATGAATATGTGCGATGGAGTTCGGATAAAGAATAGCTTCCATTAGAGTGAATGTCATGATAAATATAAGAGCAAATAATATGCAATAACTAATAAAGTGCCATATAAACACCGCTCCTATGCGAGTTTATGTTGTCAGGAAGCCAATGTCTACCTACTTTTATATTGTCTTACTTTGTGAAGTTTATCTCCTGTTTATGTTGCCTTCCTTGATGAAGAATGAGATCACCGCTTCTATGCACTTGACTGTTGTGAGGGAGGGTAAGAGTTTACCACCTACTATATCCATTTTGGTTTCCTTGGTCCGGTAAAAATCCAGCCACCATCGTTTTTGCTTTTAAATACAATATTATAAATAATATTTTTGTGTCAATTATTTTGTCATATTTAACTATATTAGCTTAGACAATGTTTGATAATCTAACATGGGCTTACAAAGTTGTTTTTATCTTAACCAACTCATGAGATTAATCTGAAAGACTGAAACTATGTATAGCCTACAGCCCTACACATTATGGTTGTCAAAGTCATTAATAAGGGGAATAGTTAGTTGATAGCATAATAAAGTTAAAAATTGTTTTAAAATCAAAAGTTACAAATCAATAAGTGTTCTTGGAATAACAATACTTTAAATAGTGTCTCTTGTGATCATTGAAATGAATGTTGCAATTATTTAACTATGCTCTTGATGCATTGTAGTTGTACATTATATAATGTGTTTGTATTAATATGAAGAATAAACTTTTACATTTTTCTTTTTTCACTTGTTGATCACTTATAGATAGGGTTGTCAATATTGTCTTTTTACCCATTGTAGCACATTAAAAACTCACTCATTTTTATTGTATATTGTGATACTGAAATCATCTATTTTAATTTTTTTACACGACATTTCTTTTTCTCAAAAGTTCATTTGTTGTTCTTAAAACTATTATTTAATGAACGAAAGTTATTTTAAATCCATAAACAGAGAGAAACAAAAGATCATCTCAGACACTAATCAATTTAAAGTTGCAAACACTCTTAAAACTAATAGTTATTCTAGATATATGGCTTCTAAAAACAATCTTAAATATACATTTGTTTATCAAGTAGCCACACTAGATAGAATTATTAGATTTATTTTAAATTATTTATTTTTGGAATTTAAACTTATTTTGAGTTAGTAAAAGTATAGTGTTTTGAGAAAATGCTAAGTTCAAGATAAAATGTATAGAAATGAGGTGGCCCAATGGCTAAATAATTTTATAGTAAAGGAAATTGATAGAACTAAAGAAAAAGAAAAAATAAACTATTGAGAGTAAATTTGATGAAGAAAGCCCACCTAGGGAAAGAGGAAAAATGTGGGAAGAATCCAATGCACAAAGGTGACATCTTCCTTTCTTCCGTCTTCTCTAGTAGAAGTAGTCACACACTCATTTTAACACAAATAGAATAATATTTCGGTACTGTTGCCTTTATCAAATACAAAGAAGAGAGTATAAATAACATACACTGGATTACTCCATTTTGAATTCAATTTCCTTTACTATAAAATAAGTTCAAAATAACAAATTTTAAATCTTCTCAAAGTATTCACGATCTTAAATTTACTTTTAGTTTTGTTATGTATCAACTCAAAACTTGTCTTAGTTAATTGATTGCAAAATACAACATGTTATGTGTAATGTGGTTACCTCACCTTAACATTATCATCTCTATACCCTGATATTTTCAAATCATTTACACAATACTCAATAACTGTTGGTATTAAAACTGAAATTCTGATACCACATGGTATTCGTAGCTTTGTTTTCCTAATTTTATTTTGTTTTCACATCCACTTAGGTCATTTACTTGAAATTTGAATTTATCATTTTGCATTTGTCAACCTAAATTAGATTCTACAAATTTCTTTAAGTCTTCTTCAATCATATAAAACAGCCATTTTAATTCAATTTTAAATTAAGATTTTAATTTTCAATTTGATTTGATGCTAACTTTTAGTTAGATTACTCTTAAAACATAAATACAATATTGATAGGTTGTTTTTTTTTGTTACAATACCTTAGTTGGTTGAACTGGCTTTTTGCCACACCTTAAACATATTAATCTGTTATGTATCATTTTAATGTCTTTTTGACTCCACTCTACTTCTTATTTACTACACAATGATTGCTTGGGCAATCAAAATATCTCCTCTTAGAACTTATAACCTCATCTCTTTACCTCCACAAACCCTTCTTCAGAACACCTTAAACCTCAATTAGTTGTCATTACAAGCAACATATTTCTCTCTAACCTCACCATTTCTTAAATTTGCACAATCAATGTAAAATTCTTAAGGCACTAGCGCCCAGCAGACGCAACCGCTTACCACTCTTGAGCGGCGTGGGCAGGAGGGAAGGCCGATCCTTCCAGTGGACTCAACCCCTCTTTCATCGAAGATTTTATTAATAGGGAGGCCAATGTTACAACTGATAATATTAGTAAAAACCTCTACCTATGTTTTAAATTTTTTTTAAATCTTTTTTCATCTTTTTTTTTCTTTTTCTTTTTTTTTCCTTTTCTTTTTTTTCTTTTTCTTTTCTTTTTTTTTAGCTGGTGTACCTCCTAACGGGGTACGTATACCCCCGGTTGGGAACTGCTGTATTAGTGTCAAATGTTGTATTGGTGGACAGCTGCAGAAATTAAATGTTGATTTATGTGATTAAACTTTAAAACAAAGAAAACAACTGTTCCCTGAGTTGTTTATTCTTTTGAAACCCTCATGTTTGTTCTCTAGATAGCCTTCCAGTGGTCCTGTAGAAAGAGATGTGTGTCTCTACCAATATTAGAGTTTTCTAGAAGCCGAGGTGAACCCACGCCCAAATTCCCATTTTCCCTTCTTCGCCTGGTTCCAGTGGTAGTGGCAGGTTCTCAGTAAGGGCAGGTAAGGAGAAAATGTCCTTACATTACTCTAAATTATGTTAGTCAACTTGAGGTGTGTGGTCTGCGTGGGCCAAGTCTACAAATAATGGGACTTGTAGGCTTGAACATGAGAGAGATTTGAGCAGAATAGGAATAATCTTTTCTATCGTGCTAGCAAAACATACTTCAAAATGAGGGGAAAAGCAAAATATTGCATTATCAAGTTGAACAGGAATAACTACCCGGTTTGGAAATATAAAGTAGAACTGTTGCTGTTAAAAGAAGAGCTATGGGACGTAGTGCATGACAAAACACCTACTGAACCGAGTGCTGATTAATTATTAAAGGATGATAGAGCACTTGCCATGATCGGGCTTCTACTATTAGGAGACAGTTGACGTGTCCATGTTCCTAAACACACAAAAGCAAAAGCGTCATGACAATCATAGCAAAAATATCACCAAAAAATATACGTCATCTAATAAAGTGAACCTATTGAAGAAACTCCATTTCATTACACCCTATCCCTATCTTCAGCCAGTTCTATCCAGTCACCCTCATTACACTCTATCCCTATCTTGAGCCAGTTCTGTTCAGTTCATCTCATTACACCTTATCCCTATCTTGAGCTAGTTGAGCTACCGTAATCTGCGTGACTTGACTAACATAACAATGTTTTGTGATGAGTACAAGGTATGTAACTTATTATTATGTAACCTCCTCCAATCCCCATTAGCTTCATACCTTTTTGGACTTAATATCTCCATAAGAGCCTTGTTTTCGAACATCCTGAGTTTCTTCTCATCATGTAAGGTAAGACCATGTTTCACACCCATAGAGAGCAACCTATAAAATTATTATTTTGTATATTCTGAGTTTTACATTTCTGGACAGCAGGTGAAATGTCAACAACTTATTGACCGAGTAATGTATGCAGGTATTCTTTTCCTAAATTCCAATCTAATACTGTTATTGTTAGTTAAAATTGTTCCTAAATATTTAAACTCATTAACCCTGTCAAATGATAGTTTGTATGATGTTTTCTGTGTGATTATATACTCAGTCTTTCCAGCGTTTGCTTCCAAACATACCTATTTTCTTACTAACTTGTAATAAGATTTACAAACATGTTAGCTTAAATATATTTTATACTTTTGCTTTTGCTGCGTGTCTTACTACCTGCTCAGACTATGCACATTTTAATCATGCTAATAGTTAAGGAGGAAAGAAGATATAATTGAGAGAAAATGAAACAGCATTTGAGCTAAGAGAATGCAAACAATCTTAAAGTAAATTCAGCCTCTGTATATCCAGCTGAAATTCAGATCCTGACCTCCCCGACAACGGCAAACTGGACCATAACAATTTGACGTTTAATCAGCATGCCCAGTGATGTAGCTTTAAAAGAGCTATTTGATGGCTTTTATTTAAAATCATTAATATAATCATAGAGTTGGAATATTAAAAAATATATATCCTCCCAGATTTGTATGTGGCTTAGCAAAATACTTGAGGAAGTAATTATTAAATTGTGTAAATACAAATTGCCACAATCAAGTATTTAAAGTGATAAGAAAAAGCACAGTTTGAAATTGTTCTGTGTTTTTTTTATTATTCAAAATTAGGTACACACTAAAACTAAACTACTGTATTTCACTGCATAGCGGTCACACACTGTTTTTCAGTCTTGTTTTATAAAATTTTACACTAAACTTTTACTTTAAAAAAAGATTGTTGAATTTTGACCTTGAGTTGACTACACTTATTTGCTCTCTTTGTTTTGTAGTTCAATCTATTTATAGACGAGCGCACTGGACCGGCCAGTACAGTCCCAGCGTGCTACAAAATATAACTTGGAATCTGGTGTTTTTTCTATGGAAAATGTAAGGCAACGCTTATAATAGGAGAACAATTTTTGAAAGGGTAATTTTAGGAGAAAAACCTCGCATTATATTTGGGTCAATACAGTATTTTTTTAAAGCTTCACATAATGGTTGCACCCTCCTTTCCTCCGAAATAAGGTATTATGTTTGGTGTGCATATATGACTGAGGGCTGGATAGTAATGCAAACGAGTGGATCAGTCAAATACGTGACTTGGTGACAGTATCTGTAGTTAGAATATATTTATATATTTTGGTGGTTCTGGACTGGACACAAGTGGACCCAAACAAATGACAACATAATATGGATGATTAAAATTTAATATTAAAGTATAAGCCCTAAATAGTTTTAAATGGTAACAAAAGACCTTTATATAACTATTTCAGGCAGTGCTATGCTATTTTTTTAATAAATCTAAATACATTTGTATGGATATTTATTTACATAATTTAAATAATAATAGACCTACTTCAAATATTTCGCTGGCCCAAATTACATCTGGGAAGTATATATTTTTAAATATTTTAATTGTATAATAATGATTTTAAATATAAAGCATAACATAGCTAATACAGAATCACAATAACGGGAATGCGGACTATAAATTATTTTCTGTTGATGGAAGGTTGGGGTTTGAGTCCCACACAAAACTACTCAGCGAAGTTTCCATAAATTGTTTACCAGCCTCTCTCCATTCCCACCTGAGTAAATTTTCTCTACATTCTAGCTTATACACCAACATGTTTAAAGTGTGTGTAGTGAGAATGAACACTTTTCTCTCGGCTATAGCCTGCAACATGCGCCGCGCCCCGAGGACCAATGAGTCAGTCATTCATACAATCGGGTAATCTGGCTCCATACACCCTTCATTTACAACCATTCCACAGACCAGCTTTAACACACAATTTTTTATTTTTTTGTCAAGGCACGGGCCGGTAACATCCTATCTCACTGTACCCCCAGTAACACACACGCCATCTATGGGACTTTTCTCAAAACTAGATCTGTTCATACAACCTTAAGGCCATTTGACCATAAAATATTATTGCATTATTTTAACAAGTGTATATTTATGATATGTAAAAAGTGATTCAATGATTTCAAACCATTACAGTTCACGAGTTATAAGGGTTAAACCTTTCTATTTTATGTTTTTTACGTACCATTGTTAAATTAAAGTAGTTAATGTATGGGGCTGAAATTTAGTCTAGATTGACATTCATATAATGTGTTAAATAAACATTTTTTAATTTATAAGCAATTAAATAATGGAAAGATTAAATCATTTTTAATCCTATATAAGTATGTTTCTTTTTATACCCCGATATTTTGGTTTTATATAATTTTGTAGTTCACAACATCGTTATTTCAAATTTGTTTGGTTTATTAATCTAACTCTACTCATTAATTTTATGAATGACACATAAATGATCATTGCAAATATAAATTTTAACTGTCTTTTTCACTAAATTTCTTGTTTTGACTGTACCAAACACAGACTAGCAGGTAGAGGCGGGGTCGGATTACCACCTGTCAAAGGCTGGGTTGTGGTAGCTTTGATAAGACATATAAGTTTACTTTACTTTTCCTTCTCACAGTCATTCGGAGCTTGAGAGATATTTTACTGCATTAGTTTTGTGATTCAAATCAAGAATATCAAAGGGACTCTTCTGTTGGTACATTAAAACACGTCTTAATTTTCTACTTATTGTTTACCTAAATATTACAGTTTACTTCAAGAATATATTAATATACGAGATTCACTTGTTTTAATGGTTGTAAATTGAGTATTAAAAAGTATCTAAACAATGCAATAGTGCTAAAAATATATTTTAATGTCATATGGGTACTGGAATTTTTCTAACATAGGACTTTTCTAAAAATTATATTAATTTTGTGTGTTTATTTAACATGGCTAAGTTCAATGCTAAAAATAAAATGAAAAAAATTTGCAAATCATTCAAAAATCGGTATAGACTTAAAAAGAAGAAAAGTTGATTTGCGATGCCTCCATTTAAGTAGTAAACCCAAGACAAACATATTTAAGTGGAGTGTAATATTAACTCCACACTTGTTAAGAGTTGGAACTAAATAATATATTAAACTTCACCATATTAAATAGAGTTTTGGTTTGAATAAAGTTTTTTTTAAATAATTACTAATGAGATTTCAAGTGAAAAGGTTATCAGTGACTCGCTACATACACTTGTTGGATAACAGGGCCAATCTACAAGTCATTCATAATCTGCTAATGTTGGATGTTGCAGGGGCTATTATACAAGTCATTCATAATCTGCTAATGTTGGATGTTCCAAGGGCTAAACTCTCAGTGATTCATAGTTTGCTAATGTTGATGTTCTAATGGCTATACTAAAAGTGGTTCAATATTTGCTATGTTCCATGGTACTGAGTTTGAAGTTTCTGAACATTTAGTAAAAGTGAAAAGGGATCTTTCTAAGGCCCACGTACTACTGCCAGACCTAGGAAAAAGACACAGGGGTACAAAGATCGCTTGTTGTTCCAAGAATAAGAGACAGTAGAAATCCCTGACAACATAAGTTACAGACAGTGGGTCACAACTGACGGAGCTGAGATGGTTTCAGTCATTAAACAAGAGAAGAATTTTCTCAATCAAAGCCACCATGAGACAAACTTTGGCCTTCAAGCAGAGTGGAACTTTTTTGCAACCTGCCACAGGAAAAACACTTGTGATGGGGTAGGAGGGACTACAAAAAGAAAAGTGACCAAGAGGAATCTTCAGATGACAAGTGACAATCAAATATTTACTCCAGAGAATACGTTTCAATTTTGTAATAATAACCTTCTTGGCATTAAGTATATATATGTTACAAGTGAAGAAGTGGTGCAAAATGGAGTTGAATTGTTAATGCGGTTTTAAATTGCTTGCCAATCCCTAAAAATCGGTCATACCAGACATAGTTGCGTGTGTATCTCCGAGTTATTGAGGAAGTCAACATCGAAAATAATTCCTTCAAACTTCATTTTTATGAGCTAGCAGAACCAAGAACTTCTTTCAAGATTTCAATAGATGACAAAACTTGGGAATTGGTGCAGAGAATTTTAAGAAAGATCAGGCCAATTGAACTTTCATTTGTGACTGGTCGTACACACAACATCAGACCTAAATTGGGTGTAGAAATCGCTCAGCTCTTTGCCAAACACCAAACTTAGTTAGCTAATAAGATAATTCCTTTTAATTTTTGGGTAGAATAATTAGTACCTATGTATTTATGTTTGAAATATCTTTTTATACATCAAAACATATTTAATACAAATGGAATTTATTTTAGTAGAGCTACTGCTCCCATTAAAATGTGTGGGTTTTTTTCTCATCATTTTGTCTATTCATTATCTCTGCTTGTAGTCAATTCTCAAACTACAAATTTTTTGTGTATAATATAGTACTATTATGGGCCAAAGGTTCAGATTTTTATCTTGTCCCCTTTATTAGATATTATAAAGCTCTGAAAATTGCAATTTTTTTCAAATTTACAAAAAAATTTCGAAGGGGAGGAAATTTCAGTGTTGAAACTTGGTGTGTGATGACAAGTAGTTTATGTCTGCTTCTAAAAAAATATAGCTTGAACAAAGAGAGTCCGAGATATTTAAGTTACTGTAAACCCTTAAAATTGCAAGAAATAGAGCGGGCTTTAAAACAAATATGGCCTCGATGTGAAAACCAAAATTAATAAAAATAAAATAATAGTAATTTTCAACTACAAACATGTTAGGGTAATTGAGAGGAAAAAAAGTATGCTTTTTAAAAAATAGTCAAGAAACCAGTGTTGGTTGGACTACTTGATATGGAATGACCCTAGTGAGGTTAGGTCAGATAAACATACAGATTCACATACTATTTGTTTCATTGTTAATTTGAAAAGTGACAATGTGTGGCTGGCACTCACATGTGCAAAAAGAGGGAGTTCTAATGTGCTAAATCTGGATGTGAGAGAAAAGGTGCTCATTACAGATGAGAAAACTATAAACTCCAAAGGAATGAACTGTGTTGTGATAATGGAACAAACAAAACATAGAATATTTTAGTTACAAATGTGATGTATACCTGAACTGAATGGCAATATATTGTCAGTAAGGAGATTAGCAGAAATAGACATCCATGTATTTTGAAGGGAATAAATGTAAAATTGTGCATAGCAAGAAAATAGTTGCAAATGCTATAGTCAAAGAACATTGCTATTAACTCCAGGAAGAACATCTGGCGAACATAGTTTGTAGCCAAAGAAAGGAGTGCAAGCACAAAATGTCACAAGCATCTAAGGCATAGAGCCCCAAGTAATCAAGTATCTTGTGAGTAAACAGTTAGCAACTGGAATATATATTGACAACTGTGGAATTGATCAAAACTCTCAAATCGATTTAGGGGTGAGGCAGCAGATAATCCAAATCATTTGCAGAAAAGACTTCCAGCTAAAGCTAGTGAAAGATGGTATAGAAGAAAGCCAAACTTGCAGTATATTAGGACATTCGGCAGTAGAGTATATTTGAAAACACCATCGGAAAAGCGACAGAAACTTGACAAGGCAACCAAAATTATATTTGTTGGTTATGAGGAAGGTTCTAAGGCATACCGATTACTTGGTGTTGATAGTAATGTAATATGAGTCAGCCATGATTTAAAATTAATTGAGAATAAAATCCATGGTGGAGAAAGTGACAAAACGTGGGGTACCAAATCAAAATTACAAATGAGCACCCAGTTAATTGCCGGGCCGAAAAAGGATGAAGATAAAGATTCCACAGTGATTACACTGGAGCCAGAATAGTATGACAAATCTACCCTAAACATACCACACGAATGGGAAGATATCGTCAACCCAGAGGATCCATCCACACCAAAACGTTCACAGCGAGCCACCCATAAGGTTACTAGAAACGGTAAACAAGGTAGCCACACCTATTGTGGAACCCAAATCCAGAAAAGAGGCAGTGAATAGTAATGACACATCTCAGTGGATTAAAGAAATTGTTGAAGAAATTGAATCCATGAAGAGAAATAACACATGGGAGCTCACCTGCCTACCTCATATTGTGGCACAAGGTTTTCTACACAAGTATGGCTGTGACTACGATGAAGTATTTGCACCAGTGGCAAAACAGAGTATGCTCAGAACACTGCAATCGAGGGGAAAAGAGTAATGAAGGTTATCATTATGACATAGAGACAGAATATCTCAATGGTTACTTGGAACATGATGTGTATATGCGGCGACAACCAAAAGGATACACAAATGGTGAATATTATGGGGTTAAGTAAGGTGCTAGAGAATGGAACAACGTTCTTGACAAATATGGTTCCAAGCGATGTGTAAATGATCCATGCTTGTACACAAAACCAGTAAACCAGGATTGGGTCTACATACTAATCTATGTGGATGATTTGATAACAGTCTGTGTAAGAAATGAGCCCCTGAATAATTTGGAGTCTACTCTAGTAGAACATTTTGTTGTGAACTGTGATACGATATTGAAGACAGTGGTCTGAGATTGGTAACTAAACATTGTATGTTTTAAGCACATCTTATACATTTTATTTTCACAGTATTTTATCTAGAAATTATCAGCACTCATCTTTTATTTCATAGTAACGAAAGTACTATGTTTTAAATTGGCTTCACTTTAGTTTGAAAGGGTATTCATAGATTAATATGATATACTAAAGAAATTGCCATACTGGCACACGTGTTTCTTCACCATGCACGTTCTCTAAGAACACACAGTTAAAAATGCCAGAAAAGAAAACACACAAACCAATTACCTGGCTTTGATTTACATTGATCACCGAGAGCTGCTGAGTTCTAGCAAGCAAGAGCAAAACTACTTTTTGAAAAAATAATAAAAAAAGCTCAAGTACGCTATTGAAAGATATTGCTCTCTCGCACCCACTTTGTGAAGTTTGACCTTGAAATGTTATGAGGGCTGAAAATAAGCAAACTGAATGTTCCTGACACAATTACAAGCTACATGTGTGTGAAAACTAATTACTGACAGTACAATCAATGACCGATAAAACCCAAACAACCTAATGTAAACAACCTAGTAAGCATGGAAGTAAAACATGATCATTACAACATTCAATTAAAATATCTCGGGGAACTGGAATACTATCATGGAATGCAGTTTGAACGTGATGAAGATGATATTTTCTTGCACATCTGACTAACTACATTGAAATGAAACTATGGGAGTCTAAACTGGAAGACAGCAGACAATCAAACATTCCAAAGGATCCTGGTTAAGGGGAAAGAAGGTAAATTGAGGAACAGATGCAGTTAAACTACACCTAAAGAAGGCTGATAGGATCACTATTGTATTTAGCCACCCACACGAGAACCGACATTCCAGTAAGCATGTACATGTTTACATATTAGTGTGCAAGGTGCAAGAACCACTGTAAAGTGATTGGACAGAAGTTAAACAAATATTTTGTTACTTAAAGACCACAAAACACTTACAATAATACTTAGAAATGCATCTTACTACCCGTTTGGGTTATTTGCTTAAATATGCTAATGGATTAGGAATTGGGAAGGTTGTATATAGAAGAAGTAAACCTGCATTTGCATGAAGGGAGAGTGGAAAATCATTTAGGAAAAACTACCCTCAGTTTACTCGAACGAGATTCAAACATCAATCTCTCCATCCTCGGCAGTCTAGCTCAACACAAAACTGGCGCGTTAGCCGACTACGCCACTGAGGCGGGTAAAGACCACAAAAGACAAGAAACTGAAGCTTGGAGGGTCTACCAGACAAGAGTTGAACCAACTCATTGGATATGCAGATAATGATTGGGGTGGATACCAAATCGACAGAAAATCAGACACAGGGTATTGTTTTTTATTTACTGGGAGGATCTATCTGCTGGGTAAGCAGGAGGCAACAGTCGGTTACATTATCTTCAACTGAAGCGAAATTTGTGGCACTTGCTGAAGCCGCACAGGAAGCAGTGTGGATTGGAAGACTGTTGAGTGACCAGCATGAACCATTAGTAAAACCTACAGTGATCTTTGAAGACAATCAAAGTTGCTTCAAACTCCTTGGCGTGAACCAACATACCAAACACTTAGGGACAAAGTACCATTTTGTTTATGATTTAAAACAGGTGGGAGATCTGAGTGTGAAGTACGGTCCGAGAGAGAACATGATAGCAGACCTACATACTACACTACTTGAAACAGCGAAGACCAGAAAGTGTGAACATGACATTAGACTTGATTAGACTAGTGGAATTAATCATCGAAAGGGGTGTAAGTATACAATGTTTTATTATGTTGTTACCATTTGTTTTGTTTCCAACTTCTGTCCTCATTTTAACATTTTATTCAGTTCTGTTGCCGTTATTCTTGATTAAAATGTAGTAAATTAGAGTAATTCCTTACATTTAATTTAGTTCGTAGCAGGGGTGGGCAATGGCATCGACAGTGGAGCGTTGTAACGGCTGCAGTAAGGTCGGTGGTGGCTAAGTTCTGTAAGGACCCGGTGACGTGGGGTATATCATGTACCCCAGCACAAGGTTACGTGACTAGTGACTCGTACCGGGCAGCAGAGGTATTGACTTGAGGTACAGAGCAAATGATGCTCGGGATGGTTCAAGATCGAACAGCCACGGGCGATGATCACATGGAGTGGTAGTATGGCCGTGGTACTGCGGTGGGGATAGGAAAAGGGGAAACTCGACACACTATCTTTTCCCTGAAAACCCTGATGAAGCTTAATTGGGTAAAAAGGTCTGGAGGTAAACCAGTCCCCCTTTTGGATCTCTGGGCGGGGACTATTTCAATGGGGGGCGATCATCAAATACAACCTTCCCTTTTGGTATAGGAACATGGAACGTAAGGATGATAAGGGCTAGGAAATTTGAAAATGGAAAGTGATGGTGTGAACATAGCGTGTCTAAGTGAAATCGGGTGGAAAGATCAGGGTAAAATGATGTCTGGATATTATCCACTGTTCTAGTGAGGTGGAAAGAGTGTCACTAAAATGATAATACTATTGGGAGTCTTGGTTACTAATCGTACTAATGTACTAATCGTAATTCCTTTCGGTGGAGGATCTTTCCATGTCCTGATGAGATGTTATGATGGTGATAGTAAGTATGAGGGTGTGGAACCAATAGAAACACTCAAAACTAACTTAAACTTAATTAATCAAACCTTGGTGACCGTTGGAGTAATTTCCCTTTAGGAAAAAATACCGAAGGTACTAGCCGAGAATCGAACCTGTGATCCCAAGACTCGTAGCCAGTTGCATTGATCACGATACCACAGGGCCTGTTATTAAAGTGATTTGTCATCATGATAAATGAATGTTTGTGAAATTTAACGCCAAACCAATGGATATTTTGGTAGCACAAGACGTGTACATGCCAACAACCAACCACTATGATGTTTAACAAGAAGGAAGAGGGAAAGTGAACACCATCACTGGTGATTGGAACAG
>CABFWB010003109.1:0-22224 GCA_902151455.1 Timema bartmani
TAAGGTTAGAGTGACCATACACACTGTTTGAACGGGACAGTCCTTTTTTTTTTCTGTGTCTCGGCTGTCTCGTCATTTGAGTAAAAGTGCAGTTTTCTCCCGTTTTTTATATAAACTTTAAAATATGCATAAATATTGGTGTCAATCATAACTTAAAATAGTAACCATTGATGCGAACTTGATTATTAATACCACTCATTTGTGTAAATATTGATAGAGGTGCGTTCATCGAGATCGACAATTACCCATTGAATAAATAGTGTAACTTTAGCGTTAATTATTTATAGAAAATAAAAATTACGTTTTGGCAACACGTGTTCATTTCAGTGTAGTGTTAGTTTTGTTTTTCTATGTTCTGTGCGTTTATTGGTAGCATCATACACATGTCACATACCTAAGTGTTGAATCAATGAGAGGCATGCTAATAATCGTAAGTTCTATGACAACGTATTCAAAGACCGAACTTTGTTGCAAAAAGTAAGCTCATCCGAAAAATACTAATGGTGTGAGCAGCATGAAAGTCTTCATCTATATTCACCTAAAAGTTTTGGTTTGAGTTCTCTGAAGAATGATTTTTTTTAACTTGACTTTTTATCCGTTTACACATGTTTGTGCTGTGTGATTGATTGACTGATTGTTATAAGATACATATCATGAAGATAGTGTGACACGTTAGGGTGATTATGTGATTGTTGTAAGATACATATTATGAAGATAGTGTGACACTTTAGTGTAATTATGTGATTGTTGTAAGATACATAATATGATTGTTTGTGTGACTAGCTAGAGTAGTTGTGTGATTGTTGTAAACTACATAGCTTGAAGATGGTGTGTTGAGCTAGAGTAGTTGTGTGATCACTGAAAGATTCATAATATACATACTGTGTGTAAAGCTCTAATATTGTTGTGGTTGTTCCAGAATTCAGAACATGAAGATTGTCGATGGTAAACCAGAGTTCACAGGCGCAGCAGACGTTCTCAAGAAAGTGATCCAAAATGAGGGTTTCTTCTCCTTGTGGAAGGGCTTCACACCGTACTACGCCCGACTAGGGCCACACACTGTACTCACATTCATCTTCCTAGAACAGATGAACATCGCCTACAACGTTTACATCCTCGGTAACAAGAATGCCAAGGGTGGGCTTTAATGGACTTTTAGCATTGTTTGTTTGAAAGCTACAGCTAGCCACACTCGCAAGACATCAAAACCTGCCGGCAATGATGATAGTAATAAATTAACTAGTATTTGTTTTTATTTGAACACTCATTTATTTGACTGATTAGGTTTGAGCCCGAATATATAGACTTCTGTTTTATCCGTCGAGTTATTTGCTATACAATGATAAAACAAACTTTTAAGAAGTGTTAGATCGAAAACTATCATCTTAAAGTCCTAAAGCTTTTTCTCCCATTTTGAATTGGTTGGTGAAGTGTCATCTGCCACATAAAAAACAGTTATATCAAAACATTTTATTTAAAATTGGCAGTGTATGGGAACTACTTGTTTAACACTATTCAAATCAAAACAGTCAAGAAATAATTAGAAGCATGATCAATAAATTCACTAAACACTTTAATGAAACTATAGAATTCCATTTAAAAAAATACAAATAGATATTTGGTGCTTAAATTATGATCTTTTTAAAAAATAAAATTCATAACTTACCTATGAAATATAATGACTCGTCAGACCACACTGCTGTTTACCATTATAATACTAACAATATTATTAATTATAGTTGTAATGAATTTGATTTTAATTTATAATGAGTCTCTCAAGCCCACCCCAATTTTTTTATTTTACAAATGAACATATCTGACGCCTATAAAAAGTTACAATATCTACTTTTAAAGGAGAAATGGCGCCAAACGGCTACTTTAAATTAAACATTGAAAAGAGGATCGAAAGGCAAAGGCCTACACACTTACCAGGAAACTGTAGGCCTCAAAGTTCACAATTAAAACACAACAAAACACATCATTATGAAATTTTCAAGATACATCAGTCCCTTTCTTTAGTAGAAAAGGGTGGACTATGGCAGCCGCATGCTGCTTGTTTCTTGTTTTACAAACAAAAAATAAATAAATAAAAATCAAGAAACGGGCAACAACAGTATCTAAGTAATCATATCTATCTCTAGTCATACTGCCATAGTCCAGTTTGTGTTTTAATCTCTTCTACTAAAGAATGGGACTGATGTACCCAGAAAATTACAAAATTATGTGTTTTGTTTTTAATTGTGAACGTTGAGGCCTACAATTTTATAGCAGATGTGTAGGCCTTGCCCTCAAATCCTCTTTCCAATGTTTAATTTAATATCTACTTTCACAAATTCATACACAAGTCATGTGATCTGCAACTATAACTTTGATAGATATTATCAATAACTATAAAATAGCACTAATAATATAAAATTACATCATCTTTATTTTTATTCCCTATTTGATAGTAACATTGTCTTCTATGACATCATGTTTCGGTTTTAGTATTGAATTACACCATCTTCAGGTCTGAGGAAAACCAATGTAATTGTAAAACAATGTATATAAATATTTTACAATTACATTGGTTTTCCTCAGACCCGAAGGTGCTGTAACATCAATAATAACACCAAAACATGTCATCATAGAAGACTATGTTACTATCAAATAAGGAGAAGGGAATAAAAATAAAGAATATATTATAATTACTCCTTACCAAATCAAATATAAACATTATTAAAAACTAATAATGTAGTAAAATGTTGTGAATGTTGACTGCATTTAAATGTGGGTATTTTTTTTAAATGGTGCTCCAAATATTTTTTGTAAGAAAATAAAGGTGTGTGTGTGTGTATTCATTGTCCATGTTTCTGCTGCATATGTGATATATCAACAACAACAACAACAACAACAACAACTATATATATATATATATATATATATACACACACACACACACACACACAGCGTATAGTGTTGTTATTATTTTGTTTGTTTCTAAAGTTACTAAGTTTTATTTTCATAAGCGAAATCTATTAAACTTTAATTATCCTTAGAATCGAACATATTTGTCAAAAATACATTGCATTTTAAGCACCATTCGACTTGAGGGATTTTTAACTTGCGCGGAAATATTCAAAATGAATTACTTGTGTTAGTCAAGGACTTAGTATTCTTTTCTGTTCATTTATATTACATAACTGTTAATTGACAAAGTGTAAAGTTTT
Organism: Timema bartmani; assembly: GCA_902151455.1. Taxonomy (NCBI): domain Eukaryota; kingdom Metazoa; phylum Arthropoda; class Insecta; order Phasmatodea; family Timematidae; genus Timema; species Timema bartmani. The sequence continues at coordinate 3,210 of CABFWB010003109.1, forward strand.
AAGAAATTAAAGTTTCAAACCAAACTTTTGAATAGTCATTAATATAAATATCATTACACTAGGTAAAGTGATATAGTTACGGAAATGTTCTTATGGAGGTGACCACAGTTGAATACATTTTAAATCAGTTGAAAAATAATACCTGTACACGTGAATCAAACCTGAGGCTTTTGGCTTAGCTTACCAATGCTTAACTACTGAGATATCCAGGATTTGTGATAGAGCATCGGGGTGTTAAGCCAAAGGTCCTGGGTTCGATTCCTTTGTCCAGGTGTTATTTTTTAATTAATTTAAAACTCAAGTCATAATATGTTTAAAAGATAAATTCCAAACAAATTCTCTTTCACCGTTATTTTTATATGTAATATAATACCAATCAGCTTTATGCTGTTATTTACTAATTATAATACTATTGTAATTCATGTAAATTGATTATTTCTGTTACCTTATAGTTTTATACATTCATAAGACAAGTGACAATGTTTAATAAGCTCACCCCCAGATTATAATGCAACAATCTTCAAAACTTTTTATTTGTTAGTACTTATGCTCGAATTTGAAAAAAGAACATTTGAATCATTTAGTCTTGATTAAAGTTTCTTTCATCATGAGCCAAAATTATGGTAGTGAGATATGTAATTAGATTCATTAGACTGACTTTTCCTAAACTGTATTGTAGGTATGAGGCATATTCGGAAAGTAAGTACCGTTTGGCTACTAACAAATAAAAAATAAATATTTTTTGACAATTTTATTGTTAGAATAAAGGCCATACCTTAAATTACTTTTCCACATAGTTTCCACCAATATTATGGCATTTGTCATAGCGCGGCACCAATTTCAGAATCATCTTCGACAGTTTCCAGCCTGTGGTCGGGTCAGTTTAGTAAAATGCCTGCATCTTCCTTTGTCCTTCCACCATTCTTCCGCCTTTAATTGATTCGATTCTTATCCTCTCACTTGCACACTTTCTACTATCTACTCCTCCCATCTCTTTCTTGGCCTCCTTTGCAGTTTTTTCCCTACATACTTCATTTCCATTGTTTCCAAAATTTCTGAATATTATCATTATCATCCTTAACTGTTTCCAGCTTGTGCCCAGGTCCAGTGGCGTAACAGACTAAGCTTGGGCCCCCCTGCAAGATTTATTTTTGGGCCTGTTTTTCCAAGTCATAACAACTTAATAAATGTTATAAGAAATATTTAACAGTCCTAAATAATTACTATTTTAGTAATCACACCTTATAATGACTGTTTTAACCTTGGTTTTGTGTTGGGAACGTCATCAGTCAGTCAGCTTGACTGCATGAAGATAAAAAAAATTCTGCTCTGTTTAAAAGTCAATGAAATAATTAAAATAATGCTATAGCTTATACTCCATTCACGGTAGGAATTACTCTCTGAAAGGTCTTTTTTCCTACCAATATCCTACTATATAATAGCTTTCTGGTAGGGAAAAAGGCCTTTCAGAAAACAATTCCTACGGTGAACAGACTTAAGTTATAATTTACAACACTTTTTGGGACTAAACATATTCAACTATCTAAATTACCATTAAGCGGGACATAAGTTATTTGATTATAATTATTTCCACCAAATTTATAGCAATTTAAAGTTCCCTTTCACCCCCTTATACTATTGCCTCCCCCCCTGCCCGCATTGCGGGCCCTGTGGGCCTGGGTGTTCCGCCACTGGCCAGGTCCGTTTAGTAAAATGCCTCCATCTCCCTCTGTCCTTTCACCATTCTTCCTCCTGCACTCTCTTCCACTCTACTCTCACTTGCACACTTGCTGCTATTTGTTCCTCTCTTCCTTGGTCTCCCTTGTGGTATCTTCCCTACATACCGCAAATCCATTAATCTTCATGAAATCCTCTTCCCTTCCATCCTCATTACATGTTCATACCATCTCATCCTTGCTTCCTCAACTATCTTATGTACCCCCTGAACCCCAACTGAATACCCTCTTCATAAAATGAAGCTGCCTGTGAAGACAGTCAATGTTGCACAGCTCTTTTAGCTTCGTCTTCGTTGTCGTAGCGCTGACTGGCAACCAACGCTTCGAATGCAGTAACGGGTGAAAGTAACTTGGCTCTAAGTATGGACTGTAAGGGGGATGATTCATTTGTTCCCAGCCAAATAACATGATGAGTTAAGTGATGAAATCCTAAACCATCTGTTCTCACAAATTTTTTTCTTTGCTTTTCTGCACAAAATCATCATTAATGACAGAAGGCTTCGTCATGCACGTTTTCACTTCCTTCATTAAATTGTCTTACCCATTTTCTCACCATTTCATTACTCATTACATTTTCACCATAAACTTCACTAATCTGCAAATGAATTTCAGCTAGTTTCACATTTCTTGCACTCAAAAAAACAGATAACAAACCATATTTCACATTCGGTGAGTCCTTCAACTGTTTTAAACATTTTAAATGTCTAAAACAAAACACAAAAATTACTTCTCCCATAATGGTGTCTGGGGTAAGTTAATATATGAGGGAGCTCAACCCGCAGCGACAACCGAAGCGCTCTCTCAGCCATATTTGAAAACGGGTTTTACTTTTCGAGCATGCCTCATACAAATGTATTTTATAGTTAATATTAATATAAATTTGCAGTGTTATCTTGTTTTAGACTTTTCTCTTGTAATATAGTGTTGAAAATTTGTACCTTTAAAAATGTTAAACAGATTAAATATTTTAGGTGGTTCTATGATTTGAAAAAATAATATGGGAAAATGTACAAGTTGAACAGAATCAGAATCTGTTCTTTGCAAACATTTTATTTATGTAATGTTTTTCTTCATTTCTATTTTTACATTGAGGATTAATTATCTTCAGTTTGATTGACTCATAGACAGGTTTGCTTGAGGAGTTTTAAAAAGGTAAACTGTAGATCTCCAACTCATGTGTAAAGTACCCTCAGTAATATTGAAATTAGTGTAGTTATGGACAATATCAGATGGCTCAACGCATTGCATGAATATGGATTTTAGTTCTTCATGCAAATATAAGGTTTAATACAGTAATGTATTAATAGAATCTTAGTGTAAAGACACTGTACAATGTACATTTATGTCCAAACAGCAATGTTGTTGGAGCCATGATAAATAAGGCTCAAATCTTGATGTTTGATTTTTTTATTATATCACTTGGGATACTCAAGTGCTGTCTCGAGACACAGGCTAGTCTTATTCAGGTTGAGACACACATTTTCATTTATCTCAATTGGTGAAAAAAAAAAGTGTCTTTTAAAGAATTTGTCTAAAATATTTTATGTAATACTATTTTGATTACTTAAGGACATTGTAAAATATGTGCTTGTGTTCATATATGAATTCTTAACTAGCAAACTTGGACAAATAAGGGAGCTATTGTATTTTCCCTTAAAAATACAATCATATATATAGCGAGAGTGTTACCTTGGACTATTCAACCATCGAAATGGGTCTTTAACTGTATATTTGCATAAAAAATCACAAAACATGTGAACTGTTGCTATGATTCGAACAAGCAAGAAAGTAGACTTAGGTGATTTCAGTCACAGTCCAATCCTAAATAATGGATTGTCATAAAATGCTCATGAGTTGTTTGGCATAGAACCAATGGGTTCTATACCAGAGTCCAATCAGGAGACCTTTTAAATAGTTTCCATACATTCACTGACTAAAGTAAATTATAGATGGCTAAGATAAATCAATAAATTGCCCCTCAGATATTAATAATAGATTTATTTAAAGGCATTCTATTATGTTTGTTAGAATAAAGTCATTTACATCATTAAATAGTAGGCCTAAAAGTAATAAGCTATCATGTAAATATAGTAAATTAATTATGAAACTGAGAGCTTTATATATTTAACCATTCAAAAAAGTCACTTATTTTGTAAATAAATTAAACATTGAAAAGAGATAGATGGACAAGACCTACACACCTACTAGAAAACTGTAGGCCTCAAAGTTCACAATTAAAAAAAAAACAAAGCACATGATTATGAAAATTTCAGGGTCTCCTTCTGGTGTACCCTGAACATTTCATAATTATGTGTTTTGTTTTTAATTGTGAACTTAGAGACCTACAATTTTCTGGTAAGTGTGTAGGCCTTGCTCTTTTATCCTCTTTTCAATGTTTAGTAACCATTTGACAGCATTTTCCCTCTATTTTGTAAATAGCCACAATGAACTCTTTGATACACTTTACAGACCATGTATTCTGCAGCTGACACTTGTGAGAGATATTGTCATTGTTGACTGTTTTATTTATTAAAGGTTCTTCCATTGGAGATCTAACTATAGCGTGTGTGGCTTGTGCTAGAAGTAGAGGGCTCTTCACTCTAGTGTGTGGATTTTATATGTTTGTTATAACCTCTTTATTTGTTGAATTGTAATTGTTGTGTAAGTAATGGGGGGGCTTTAAAACTTCATATTCACACTTCAAAATAATTCTGGCTTTTTTTTTCATTTGCTGCGATGTATGTGGCTTTTTTATTTTACTTAAATAACATGTTGTAATAGTAATGTTGTTTATAAATTTTCAATGAAATATCTTTATTTTTTATTGCAAAAAAACTTATTTAATATTTATTGTCTAAAAGTGATATAAAATGCTCAATATAATTTTTTTTTTCCAATAACATAAAACAATTTTTTATAAAATATTAGGGGTGTGTGAAGTCAAATCAAATAGGTATATGAAGTATTCTCAAAGCATAATTAAAGTTTGAATATTTTTTTGTTAATTTTTGATTATAATGTGGTTATGAGTAAAACTATAAGCACTTAAATCACTTGAAAAAGTTTTTATTGCACATTTGTTTATAATATTTTGTTTTATTCTGATGAATACAAATTACAATTCAGCTACTTCAGATTTTTATCATAATAATATTAATGTAATTGTAATGTATACAACAGCTCAAAATGAAATTAATTGACCATAAATTGAGTATCTTAGCTGTCAATATTTTGATTGGCGAAGCTTCAAAGTAAATTTTTTTTTAAAGCCAAGTCAAAGTTTCACAGATTCGCACACCCCAATAAAATATTAACACTTTTTTCTTTGCTTCAGGAATATTTCATATATAACATTTCATTTGACTTTGCTTCGAATAAAAAAAAAGTGTACTTTGCACACCCTTATAATGTATTTTTGAAAGTTAGTGAAATTGTTGTTTGTATAGTGTTAGATTTCATAGATATAATAAAAGGCGGATTCTGTTACTAGAAATGTTTGATATTGTGTAAAGGTGGAGACACTGATATAATCTAAAACTAATGTTATGTTGGTTGGAACATAGCTGATTTTTAGCAAGCATACCAACATTTGAACTTATTAAGGATACTCCTAAAATATGTTATACATAAAACTTCTCAAATAACTTACATAGTGGATATAATTTAGTCAGCTGTTTAGTTATTTCTAACGCTTTACTGCAGACAAACCTGAATTGTATTAATGTGATGCTAATATTTGTACTGGGTACTACTATTGTATTGTACGTGTGCAAGATTGGAGGGTGTCATAACTTAGAGCTTTGCCAAACCACCTGTGACCGAATTGGCTGGTTTGAATCTTGAACGGGTCACACTTTATTAGTCTCATGTTTTCACTGTTTTGATTCTCATTGTCCCTTTATTTTTATATATATGCACACACATATACACACACACACACACACACACAGAGTTTAAGATGGTTTTATCATTTAGTCCAGTTAAGTCTAAAATGTTATTGTTTATTACTATTTTCTATTTATGATTATGGGCTGTGTTATTTAATTGGTTTCCATCACAAAAGTGTGTTTATGTTGCTTTATTTTTGTACATATTTTCATGGAAAGATATAGCCAATTTCTTTATGATTCCAATGTTAAAAGAAAATTAATATTTACTATCTTCTTACTTTTCAAGTGGTGTTCTACCACAGGAATTCATTCTTTGAGTTGTTAATTAGGGACTGAAAACCATTTAACTAAAACAACCAGTTAATACGTAATAAAACAAGCAATAGGGTTTTAGTATGAGTATTATCCTCCAAACTTCCAAAATTGCGTGCACTTTTGAACCAATCTTGTTACACTTTATTAATGTTTAAAATACAAAACCTGACATGTACATGTTTTGTACATTCTCATAACCATTGTAAAACTACACAAAACTTTGAGTTTACTTTGAGTTAACCATTCATTTAACTAATTAATTTTCATCTCTTCTCTCCTCACTTTCATTTGCAGTCGATATATTTTTATACAAGATGGTGGGGACATATTGAAAAGCCAAATGTGGGATGATATTTATAGAGTTCCGAACCATCTGTGTCTCACATGCTTTGTTCCCCCTTGAAGGCCATCATCATCCTTGAAAAGATTCAAACCCAAATCTCAACTAGGTGGTAGCTTAATGCTCTCTACCGCACAAATGGTTTGTAACAAATCAGTTTACAAGGCCTGAACAGAAACATTTCAACAAGATACATTGGTTGTAATATTTGTGAATGTCTTGATAGTGTTACTGTGTTTAGGAATGCTGTTAATTGTGTTTCTCGAACTGTGCTGTATCCACCAATTAGCAGGCGCGGTCGATCCATTTAAGCATTGAAAGCACTGTTTGCTTACTTAAAGTGAAATAAAACCTTATTTTAGGATTATAAATAGTTTTTAGATCGCAAACCTATCTTAATATATTTTATAATTTTGGCATCATCTTTGTTTGAGCTTCTTATTTGTCAAGCCTATCTGTCCTCACCGCGAGGATCTACTAGAAGCCAACTCAAACTTGCTTCTAAAGCATTAAATGGCATGAGGGATGAAAGAAAAAGAGCGTAATAATGCGAGTGTGTCCGTGGAGGAAAAATAAGCACAATTTAAACAGCCTATTAAAGAATAGAATGGTAAAAGATCTACTGATTGCTCTTAGTCAATGTGTACCCATGCACATTGTCAGTTGTGTGTTCAAGACTGCTCTAAAGGGTTTGGATTAACAATTTTCAATTTTTTTCCCCTCTTTTTGTTATATTTATTTTAATGAAGCATAATTGATGTATTCAAAATGATTTTAAACAGGCTTCAGTGGCCTCATATTCTAAGGCATCACTCTCCCAATAGACTAGACTGCCGATGACGGGGAGATCGTGGCTCAATACTGGTTGTTTGTACTAAGGGTGGTTTTTCCTAAATGGTTTCTCACTCTCTCCACACAAATGCGGTTATACTTCCTCATCCCTAACCAATTGATGTAATTAGTATATAATCATATAACCTAAAAGAGAATTAATACACAGTGCTTAAGGAAATATATATTTAAATAAAGAATTTAAAGCTCAAAGATAAAAACAAGTCTTGGAACATTTTTACCTCCATCCCCACATATAAAGCTGCTTGCCCATCTCCTGACGCCACCAGCCACCAGCCACCAATGCCAATTAATTTTATCTATAATTTTTTTTATAAGATTAAGTCTGATAAATTATCGCAGATTTGTATATGAACACATGTTCTTTTTAAAGCCATACATTCCTTCTGCCACATCTTTGTTTAGCTTACCGCTGAAGCTATATTCAATTTGGAACAACAATTTACAAGATAGCAGTTATGTCATGCTATTTTTTGTAAAGAACTAGAATAAGTACATTGGTTAGGGTATGGCTCCTAAAGGGGTATGCGACTGATGACAGTTTGAGAAACATTGCTATGAGGCTGTAGGGAGATATTTGTAATGCATTTGTGATATTTTGTTTTGTGTCATTCAAATAGTCTTGTTAATTGCTATGATTGTGGTTATATTATAGTTAGTTTAGATTTAACCAACCTACTGCTATATTTTGTATAAATTTTGCATTTTAGCTGCCACCAGATAGTGAGATATAACTTTAAAGAGGTGTTAAAGGTGCTTGTATTGTTTTACTAGAGTTCGCACTTCGTTGTCCCAATTATTGTCTGACGAAATAAAACCTGGATAGAAAAGTTTATCATGTGTATGTGTTTAGTGTCTGCTCTCCACTTGAATTTCAACTTGGGTGAGAGATTTTGTGCTAAAAATATTTTAGTTCTAATGGGTAGTTTTAATATACAGTAGACTCTCAATTTTCTGGGGTAACTGAGGGGAGAGGAAACACAGATAATATAAATCACAGATAATACAAAAAATCCCTTTTTCCTCCGTATATACATTATATACTTATTAATGTACTAATTGCCATTACTTTACAAACACAATGAATGCATGCTCTGAAAAGTGTCATCCTACTTCTCCAAATTAGTCAGTTCAGCAAACATTCCTCAGCCTTCAGTGCCTTGGCTACTGACTAGCTTTATCACCCGAGATAAGCTCTGCCTCTCCTTCTACCTCCCCATCTATTTCTCTAGTCTCAGCAGCGGCTGTACAACCTTAAGCGTGGTACTATTTCCTTGTCTCAGGCTGTCTGTTTCTCTCCGAGAGATTGCTGTGCTTGCGCATTGGGTGGCAATAACAGTAGAATGCATTCAGACAGTGATGTATTGTTTGACATATTTAAATATAGCCACGGTTAAGCCGCAAACTGGTTAATCCGCCCCTGGTAAATTGAGAGTCTACTGTACTATAAATTACAAAGTGTGCTTACATTGTTCTCTCTACAAGTGAATAATTTAGAGCTGCAGTCCTTTGGGCTAGGGCTTCAAGGAAAAGAGGTGCATTATAATGGCTGCTGTTCCAAATATTAAGTATAATTCCAAAGTTAAAAATATCTAACAATTTGTTTGTATTTATACTTCAGGTCATGTGGTTTGCAGCTGTCATTTTTGATAGATATTATCAATGCCACAAAAAAAAAAGTTTGTCATTTCTAAATGTTCCTACCAAACTCCTACTATAGTTACACTTCTTAAGTAGTACCAACCACAATATATTTAGTTCCTTCTTGATAACTTTGTGCAAGTTCATAACAATGGTTGTGTTTTGAACCTTTGCAGTTTTAAATTGGCGATTTTAATTATTTAATGATGCCTAAAATGCAACTACATTCTTTTCTCCTTAGAACTATATTTTTGAAGGGCCTAATGAACCTTAATTCAATGGTTCAGCTATTTTCTAAGCTTACTCTCGCAGATGGATAATAATGTGTTGAATTTGAACAGTATCCTTCTCTAAGTGTATTCATACACACTCAAACAATACTTTTATTTTGAAATCAATAAATTTAGTGTGAAAATGTTTCTAATTATGAGTAGCATGATTGTAAAATACATAAAATATTGTGCATTGTAACTTTCATTTAAACATTCTTTTCAAAACGCACTCTCCTATAAAGACAATAACATGATAGTGTTAAGAAATAAATATGAAATAATAGAGAATTTATATTCTTTGTAAATTGATACCTCAGTGAAACAGTGTCACAACTTGAAACATGTAATTTTTTATTTTTTATTATTATTATCAATAAACTTAAAATATTTTGAAACAAAGGGTAAAGTTAAACTGTATATTTATTGAAAGTTGCATTTAATTATTCGAAATAGGTGGGATAATGCACACAATTCCATTCTATTTCAAACTGTTTTTACTGAAAAATTCAGCGATTTTAAAATGTAACACTTTTGCACTGAAAAATCAAAATGGGTTTTTATTTGAGAAAAAATGTTCCGTAATTTGTTATGTGTTTGGTGAAATTGTAGAATGTGTTTGTTAATAGTGGAAGTTTGTACTAAAATAAATTAATTGTTATGAAAAAGTTGTTCACCTCCTATTATTTATCATTCAAATTTGGACTTTCTTACAAAACTTTGTGTGGTTGACTTAGTTCTCTCTATATAAATTGTACTTCTCAATTATTATTACTTGATTTTATTAAAAGGTAAATGGTAACCATAGGCACGATTATTAGGACAATCAGAATTTAAAATAAAGATTTTAGGCTATGTTGGCAGTGTCATTATTTTAACAACATTAATGACAAAATAACCCGTTTCGGTGGACTAGACTGCCGATTATGGGGAGATTGAGGTTCAAATCTTGGCCGGGTGAACTGAGGGTAGTTTTTCTAAAACAGTTTTCCACTCTCCCTCCACACAAATATATATACTTGCATGTTAGCATCAATTACCATTATTTCATACATGTACTCAGGGCGCCTGCTACAGCCACATCCTTCTTTATTGCAAGCCATGCTTTGTTTATGTTCGTGTTAAGTTTGTTTTATTGAATAACTAAAATACTTCAACATAGCAGAAATAAATATGTAAATATGAAAAGTATTAAATAGGGAAATTTCATTCAAATTAACACCATATAAAGTATGCATTCCACTACTTTATTAAAATGCTATAACCAAAGATATATAATAGTAATGGAGTCTCTCTATCTAAAGCCAGAGGTTGACTTAGCTGAGCTTTGAAATGTAATGCTTGTACATTACAAAGCTCGGCTCAAGTTCCTGATTGGGCGCAGCGTATGCTCACTTTGAATGCTTGTCTCGACACTTCTCCAGTTTTTTTCATTTCTTGCTGAAATGTCAAAGCTACAAGTCGTGAGTGCAGCGTTTTTTAAATTTATTATAATGTTGTCTATCTTGAGGATCTCACAAAATAGTTTTATTCCTATATTTCTCAATAAAAAATAGTGTTTTCTTGGTTCCACTCCATTTTATTCTGACATTTGCTGCAAAATAGTATTAGCACACAACACATCTTTCCTACAGTATTCACTATGACGACTGGATCACTGTGCTCGACACGATCACCTGCACTGACTTAGAATGTAACAATAAAAGGGATTTGTGGAAAAACCTTTAGTTGAGTGGAGCACGTTTCCATCAAACGGCTCTGCTCGTTGATAGTTACACTGCACTGATTACCTTGTTACAGTACACTGTTCTGTTACAAGTCAGTCGCCACCTTAAGTTGTAGGAATGAGGATTGTAGTCCAAAAGGGCACTGGCACTAGATTGGAGACAAGATGAGCACCCTTCCTTTCCAGGCTAGAATTCTAACTCCAACTTCCCTGTCAACGACGACCAGGTAAAATGAGAGTCTATTGCCTTAGATTGGATGGCCATAGGTGTGTGTGCATCTCACTACTACACATCCTGATGAGTAATGCATTGAACTAATTTGAGTCTAACTTTGGTTAGACTCTACACACAAATAGTATAGCCTCTAAAATACAGCTGTTCATGAGAATATGTTAGAATGTGTGAGTGTGCCCCCAACTCCACTTTTGGATAGTTGTCGAGTTTATTTAAATGTAGGCGCAATAGAGGTCAGTGTTGGGGTCAAAACACATATTGGCTCAGTCGGTAGCGTGTCTGCCTACTGAGCTAAAATGTCCCGGGTTCGATTCCCGGCATGGCCAAAAATTTATCATTGGTAAAATATGGGTTTACCCTTTCATATTGATAAATTGACGGTTGGGGACTGAATGTTGTGCTTGTCCTAGTCTTAAGTTAGATTATAAGACATGAAGCTTTGACAGGCCTAGCAAGCCGGTAGTGTAAAATATCTGACTTGAATAACAAACTGACCCAGGTCTAAGGCTGGAAACAGTAATGGATGTCAAAATAAATTGGGGTCAAAACAGTATTATTACAATAGTAATAATATAGATATATACAGATATATATATATATAGATAGATATATACCTCACAATATTTGCATCGTTACATAAAAATAGTTACAAAAATGAAATTTTAGGCGTGTGACAGAACAGAACTAAACAAAAACACTAAACTGGTTAATATAGTCATAAAAATATTGTAGAAAGTTTCCGACAGTATTAATTTGTTCAAGAATTATGGGCTAGATTCATATTCAGACTTAAATGTGCCTAGAGTGCGGCTCGAAACTAAATACAAGGTGATATCTACCTAAGACTCGAATGGACCTTCTATTCTGGTCAAAGTAGGTGTCACCTTGTATTTGTTATTGAGGCGCACTAAGTTTGACTGTAAATAGAAAGTTTGAGAAATTACAACAATTTACAAAATATAAATTTAATGAGTGTGGAAAAAAAAAATCGATTTTTACATTAAACAACTACAGAACCCCTTGCTACAAATACAACCGTTTCTATTCCAAGTAAATACGATATGTATTTACGAAGTTATAAGACTATAAAATGTTGCACCTGACTCCAATCTCCATAGCTTGGTTTCGACTGTGTGACATCGTATCCTCAGCGCTTCAACATTCCCCACGCCGCACTAGTTCAATGTTGACTCAACATATGAAATAAACTTTTGTATTGTTGCTTTTGTTGTGTTTTAGAGTGCCTGGATTAATTATGGAGCAGGGATTTGCTCGTGGTCAATCGGACAGCTTGCCTAAAATAGATTCAATGATGGCAAGTTATTTTGCCTCAAATAATAGTTATATAAGCTGAAATTTGTGGTGCAAAGTTTGCAAGGTAAAATATTAATATATTTAATAATAAATTGTCTTGGTACGTACCTAGATATATAGCTACTTTGTTGACTGTTGTTCAATAATATGTATTTTATTTGTAAATTGTATTTAAGGTACCCACATAGTACATTCATACAGAGATAAACAAAACTGGTACCAGCACTCAAGTATGTTACTAAACTAAACTGTCGTTTACCTAACTACCTATCTGTCTATGTACCTATTGAAGAGAACCTATTAGAGATGAGCAATAAATAACTTTCGGGGAATTTTTCACGGTCACATTTTGATCACCATTATTCCAAGTTACTTTCCCTAGAAAATAACAGTTATTGAGATTACGGTTATCGGTGGTGTAAAGGTGCCTCACAAGGTGCTGGTTTTATTCCCTTGACTAGCTTTTATTATTCGCCCTTGTTTTCGGCGACAGCTTCCACTCTGGATTACGAAAGCGGTGACTGTTGTTGACAAAATAACTGATGGCATTATGATGATATAAAGGTGGTAGCTAGTAGCAGTCTCATGTTTAAATAAACATTTGATATGGAGCCCATACTTGAATATTTTGTTAGCGGTAGCTTAATCTCCCAAAACAGGATCGTAATTACAATAATATCACATAGGAGTTTTCACAACTTTACTTTACCATTTTCTAAAGCAATATTCAAAAGTATTAGGTTTATTCATCTGACTCATTTGATTCCTCATTATTTTACTATTTCAATTTAGTATATAAAGCTGCATCAACTGTGTAAAATGGATGGTCCAATATAACATTGATAGAAAAATGTTTTACAAGTACAAGTAAAAAAGAACGGTGACTGGGACAAAATATTGAACCAGCAAACAAATCCGACCGTGACTAAAGACCATCCTGGCAAGACAAGGTGATTCCCATTACCTGTTATTAATAACTCATAAAACTCACTGTCGTTATGTTACTTGTTTTGTTCGTTCATTCAGTAGGGTGAACTCACCAATAAGAAAACATTTACATTAGGTCATATTTCTCATTTATAGGTCAGCCAGGAAGTCATATGGAGATAGTGCCATTGGGTACATGCAAGTAAAACAAGAAGCTATTATTAGCACACTTAAGTCCCGTATTACTCGCGAGCACAAAGTTCAAAGGAGACCGTAACATATCACTGTAATATGTGATGAAAAAGAGTGCATCTTTAAAAGAGTTCAGTGACATGACAGCGGGGTGAGGGGGGGTGGGGCTGCAAACATGCCATAGCATTTTTGTCATGGGTACATCTTCAGAGCAAAAAGCCAGCTCCTTCATCAGTTAAATGCTACTGGTCTAAATTATCATCTGTGGGCACAGCTGTTAAGTTCATAAAGATAAAAGAAATTGAAGGAAAATCAACAACTACCAATCATGACACTATAGATGGCAGTTTCTTCAGGTTTGTAATGGAAGAATGCAAAAAAAAGAAAAATAGAACCACAGTTAAATAAATATTTCAATGACCCTTCTATCCTGGCTAAACTTTTGGTCCACGCCTTGTACCACAACTTTAAACCGTGCGAGCAATGATTTAGATGTCAATCTATTTTTAGAATACTGTGCTTTAAAAATGGATAGTAAGGCCTGTGATGTAATATCCAAATTAACAATAGAACAAACCGATAATCCATTATGACACAAAATACTCTAAGGTCGGATCACAACCTCAAAAGCCTATGAAGTGGCCCACTGTAAAACTATTAAGTACCTATATAATATATATCAATAAATCTATTAATGATATAGGTTATTATAGTAATAGGCCTAACTACAGTATTGAATATCTTATACAATGCTAGAAAAGTATTTTTATTTTCGTTCAGCTTAAATGGTGGTCATGTTTGTTATGTATTTAGGTCTGATGTAATTGTAGATTCAGCATCATAAAACAATATTCCTACCTAACAGATTAATAGTTATTTATTATAATCAACTTACTCCAAAATGATCTTCACAGCAATGACGCATACTTATGCTGGATAAAGGTTTATTCATTTTTGGGTCCCGTTTCATTGCATTACACCACATTTTTCGAATTTTTACACCTCTAAGCATACTAATGAACACTTTATTTGGTGTAGTGATTGATGTATTCGTATACTGAGGCACTATACAGTATTTATACACTCTACATTGTGAAGACATTTTTATAATACTTCCAAATATTACGATTTTACAGCGCTAAATGTACCGTTCCCATACAAGACGCACATGCAAATGGAATATGATGATGTAACACGCGATGTTTATTACCCTGCAAGGAAAAAAAGATTGTATAACATTTTTATAGATCTTTTAAAATTAACTGTAAAGCCATTTGAAGTGTTAGAGAAAAAACTTAAATGGCATTATTTAAGTTTAAACTTATTTAGTTAAAAAAAATTAATATAAATACAGTTTCCAAGCTCATTTTAATATTAAAATTAATATCAAAAGTGGTAGGTTCAGCCTTAATAAAATAAATTCTGGCTCTATCTGAACATAATAATATTTCACTGGTAAACACAGCACACATTGGACAAAGTTTATGCCATCCTCCAGAATCTGCCAAACTGTGCAATTGCACAGAGGACTCTTGATATCCATTTTTTATGATAAAAACTTTTTTTATGTTGAAATATAAGCATTTTTTTAGTTTGTTGAGCACGAGCCCCATTTTTTTACGTAAAGGTCCTGAGATTGAATGCTAAAAATCAATGTTTTAAGTTTTAGCCCAAGTTATTTCACTGTAGGCCACTACAACACCTTTTAATTTCCTTCCAAAAGGACCAATCCAACCTATCAACATCATGAACTGTTTCTTCAGTTTAGTAAAATGCTTCCATCTCCTTAATATGTCCTTCCAGCATTCCTCTTCCCTTACTCTCGTCCATTCTACTTTCACTCGCACACTTGCTCCTATCTCTTCCTTGTGATCCTTTCCTTTTCTCATTGTGTGTTCATACCATTTCATGTACCCTCTATCCCAACTCATGCTCAAACATAGGGGAGAGTGGGTAGGAATGGGACAAATACTATGTTTCAAATTTCCCTTAATTTTTGTGTTTTTCCTTTCAAACACTTGGAGCACCACTTTTACTGCACGTGTGTGTGTGTGTGTGTGTGTGTGTGCTGGCAGCAGAATTAAATGACCTTTACACACGAGTAAGTCATTTTATTGACTCTATAATACTGCTTTATTTAACTCCTATAAGTGGAATTCCTCGATATTCAAGATTTGTTATGAAACGGTAAGCGATGTGAGAAATAATAAAAGATCTTAGTTTATTTTAATACCTAACCAATTTTCATCAAACATTTTATTTTAAAATATAGGTCATGCAGGAGGTTAGGTATAAATAAGACAAGAGGAATAAAACATGTTCCAAACTTGCACGTTACTTAATACATTGTTTGGACTGTACCATTAGACAAATTTAAGTTACAATCATTACTAAAATAAAGTCAATGCATGATTAGTTGTCACTATATATGTCATTAAAATAATATACTCTCTAGAGATCAATTTGAAAGCAGGATCCTTTGTTAATAGGACCTAAATGATTGTTCCACAAATAGTTAGATGTTAGTCTATTGCAATTTTTTGGTCAACTAAACCAATAATCTTATGTGAAGCGGTGATTTAGACTCTAAATCTAATAATAAATACAAATACACACAAAAAAAGTAGAACAGAAGGTCAGGAAATGGATTTTATTTTTCATATAAAAGAAGTGTTATTAATAAACATGACAGTTATAATGAAACTCCCCTTACTCCTTCCCATCAGTGTGGTGGTAAAAATTGAGTTCTTGCTCTATCTAACTTTAAAGAATTATTTGTCATCAAAGTATTCAGTAATTTGATGACATTCATTTAAAATCTTTAAATAAGGAGTATAGCTATTTAGCTTTTTGTTGGTTCTTTGTTCTGAACTGTTATATAGTTTATTAGATTAATACAAACAAAACAGTTCAGCATCATATAATAAACATTTAATGTACAGTATGAAATCACTTGACAGAATCCCCCTTGTCGAGGTCATGGAACATTATCATAAAGTAATGTAGGTTCAGCGCTACCAACTGTCGCATAGCAATTATCTTACATGAACTACACCACATAAACAATACAAAACAATACAATTATTATAACTTTTTAACAATAAGTAATGTTTTAACTGACACATTCCTGCGGACAGTCCCATTCTTCCTGTGTACAAGGAAACTTGTTTTACTTATTAATTTTTCATGTCGTTTTACCATACCAAAAATATGTGGCATTCACATTATAAAAGCGCATAATATAATCTGTAATTTAAGATATATTTAAAAAAAATCTTACGCACAAAATAATTAAAATTCAAAAGTTAGGAATGTCCTATTCCTCCTCAGTCTCCCCTATTGCTAACTAACATCATTAACAGCATGAGAGTGTCTACCATCTCACAAAAAGTAGCAAGTCTCTTAAAGAGCAACCATAAAAGCCACTTCAATATCAGTATATTTTGTATTGAACTTGGTTTTCGTTAGGTTCGTGTAGCTAAATAACATATTAATACCGGCTATGGAGTGGGGAAGTAATTATAGAGCTAACCCAATACTATAAAATAATTTTTACCCATTGAATCTTTGTAAGCACATACTTCTGACCAGAATTTGACACAATTTATAGCTTTAGCCCATTTGAAATAATATAGAAGAAAGAACTGTGTTCTTTTTACATTGTAAAGAGAGAAAAAGAAAACTTTATTAACCCAATTTTATTAAATGTAAAATTAAAAAGCAGATAGCACAACATAGGTGCTTTTCATTCAATCTGCAGTGCACAGTCATTTTAAGACAAAGTCCAGCTTCTTTGAGCCTTTAGTGCTGAGCACTAAGATTACTTCTTCTGTGTCTACAGGAACTTCTTTGTGTATATTTAAACTGACTAGCCCAGCCCGTTCAGTCTGACATTTCCCATTGAATTTCTGAGGTAAGTTTTGATGCACCGTAACCTCTAAAATAACCTTTTAGGTGTACTTGTTGAGACAGGAAGGGTGCAGAAAATCTTCCAACTAATGGAATACCTTTCGGTAAAAGTCTTTTTGACATTTGTCGAGGGCATCAATTGTATTGGTAAGAGAAGCACTTTTGTTTAATCTACAGGCTTCATGCCATAGTCCAAGTTCTGCAGTTAGCACTGGAACACTTAAAGTTAAAACATCATCGTTGTAACATTCACCCGATTTTACAAACTGTGCAGCCTCTTCTTCAAAAGAAGTTTGTTCTGATGGAAATAAACACCAACATTTTTTCAATGTGTCTTGATGTTTAAAAATTTTTCTGAAATTGTGTTTATGAGGGTATCAATCCATGGTAAGTAAACAGCTCAATGGTTATATTCTTCCTCATTATCGGCTGAAACATTGCACCTTTAAGAATGCATACTTGTAGGGGTCCCTAAATCTTCTGCCTTCTTTCTTGCACTGTCAAAGAGTTTATTGAAGTTTTCTTCAGCATTCCTCCTTTAACTTACCAAGATTTTTTTACACTATTGGCACCAGCAATACTCCAGTTCTATATGGCTGGTTTGTAGTTTCTTGCAGAGGGGACGGAGAAGTTTTTTTGATGATAACAATGATATGAGTTCTGTTTGCTGAATGGCAACTCATAGGTTAGCAGTTGATGACGTGTCTGGATTATTCCATGTTTTATTTCTTCTAAAGCTATGAAACAGGGAGCATCAACTAAACCATTACCATGACTGAATCATGTCGTTCAACACAACTCGTTTAAATTAGAAATACATCTCTTACATTGTTAATCCATTAACATACTTGTTATGTATGCTTGTAAGTTTTATTGGCATTATAGTAATGCCTATAAATAACAAATATAAGAGCTTTGCTATTTAATCCATCAACAAAGTGTTTGTTTGAACATGGGTCTTAAACCAGCGTTGCCACTATTTTCTTAATACCAAATTCCTGTAGGGTTTTCCCCCCCTCCAGATTTTATAGAAGAAATTTCTATTTTTCCAGGCAGCTTATATTTAAGAAAAGAGTAATAAAATTTAATTTTTCAACAAACTGACTAATGTGTAGTCATGTAACTTAAGTTTAAAATAGAATGATTTAAGATTGAGGGTGTAATACATCTTCTCTTTCTTCACAACCCTTCTTTAAGGGTCAATAAGACATGTCTGAATCAGCATGCTTAGTTCTCCGTTCACTTTTTTGTCCATTCAAAAACCTTATTTATTCTAGGTTTTGCAAAATTCCCTGTTTTTCTGGATTTTTTCCCCCAGAAACAAACCATTCCCTGTATTTTCCTTGTGCATGGCAGCCCTGTAAACATAATTGTAAAGTTATGTTTAGCTCTTTGTGCTAATAAACATTTCACTTTTATTTTGAATAGGTTTAATTAAAGTCTCTACAATAGTCCTGAAATATGTCCTGAGTTACATACTAAGTATCAGGACAGGTAGGTAAGGATAAATAAATAAATCTCTACAATAGTAGATATTGTCATATACATGATTAACCCTTTTTTTTTATGTACTGCAACACAAAAATTTGTTATTTTAATTGCATTTATTTATCAAAACTAGTGTAAGAAACAAACATGTATAAAATAGAAGAGGGTATTCTGGGGGGGG
>CABFWB010003109.1:22349-51576 GCA_902151455.1 Timema bartmani
CATATAACATTTTTATTGGCTAAAAACATAGTAACTTTTTTAGTGGACCTCCTTAAAGAATTAGCTTTCTACACCTTTGAATATAAATACATACAATAATGAATCTGTCCAATAAAATCAAGTAATATTTTATTGAAAATCACAAATATCTATTGTATTACAAGTTTGGCAACAAGATCGAATTGAGCATGAGCAGATCAAATTGTAGGAATCTTGTCTTGAGTTAATAAATGATACAGTAAGTAATCTACTGTTCTTGCAGTCAGTCAGGTGACCTTTCCAATGCGAATAACAACACACAATAGGTACATCAAATAATATTGAAAATACAGTGGAACCTGAATAATTTGAACTTACACAGTTTGAAAGTGTCTTTAATTTAAATTTTTCGCCTGGTCCCGTGAAATTTCTATTAAAAAAACAATGTTAAAAAATTGTGGATAGTTCGAACTTTTCATAAGTTGTAATGTACTGTGCAGTATTGTTTTCCTACTTCCAGTTGCGGCGCCGTGTTGTTCTATTTTTGGAAACAAGGGAGCCGATGTTGGAATGCGGTCAGTACTCTTATTAACGCTCCTCCGCCTCCCCTGCTCACCCATGTGTCTTTGTTTACACGTACAGTTCTGTACTCCATTAGTTAAGGCCGAACCTCTTGAGTGGTTATGTGCGCTGTTCTTAGTGATTCGGTTGTAGCGATATCCTTGTGACGTGGGAGTGTATTTTGTTTTGTTGTTTAGTTTTTATTTTGTTTAGTATATAATGTTACAGTATTATTTGTGTGTATTGTGATGTCACTGTCCAAGCCACAGTCCTATTAATCATTAACTTTGGTCAAAAAAGTAGCGATGATAAAGGAAGAAACTTATTTAATTCAAGTTTTTGAATAATTCGAATTTTTTCCTGGTCCCTTCAAGTTCAAACTATCCAGGTTCCACTGTATTACTTATACTATTGACCAAATAACTTACCACTATACACAATAATAATAATAATAATAATAATAATACTGATATTTTTATAAAATCATCATGGTAGAACGAATTTAACAAATAAATAATCAGGGATGAATGTATATAACAAGTATATTTATGAATGGACTTTGAAAGTTCATTGCATGCATTTTATAAATTGAGTTAAATATTGCAAATTACATTTTATAAATTCATTATTAATTTTAAGGGAAAAAAAAGATTGAATTAACAATTAATATACTTGAAATACAACACATTTATAGAACATAGCTATAAATATTTACTATAGCACCGTGCTTTTGTCTTTGATATTTACATTAGCTAGAAATTAACAGGAACATAAAACTATCATTAGAAGTTATCAAGAAGTCACAAGAAACAATCTAACCGATAAAAACACATTGCAACACATGACTAAAAAAAAGTTTTAAGCAAAGTAAATCACTCACTTTTATGAATCAGTCAGCCTGAAAACACCGGCCTTAGATTAGTTGCGTGATTAAAAAAAATTTGATTCAATAGCTTTGTTTGCATCGCTTGTACTGCTGCAGAAAATGTTACACCTTTGTGTGTCAAGAAAGAGAGGCTAGCTCGGGTGTTCATAATGCCGGTACCACTGCATTTCTTTGAAACACTACTATTTCACAACTTTAGCAAATTGTATACTAAATGTAGAAACATTTTGTGCTAAAGCAACCTTTAAGTGAAAAAATACATATAACTAATACATGATTTTTTGTCGGTAGTTATGTATTCATCTTGCTGAATAATAACATACTCAACAGACATAATCAACTATTTTCCATCATTGAAAAATCACACCAATACATGGGAACCAAACCCGGTTTAGTACACCAATGCTCTTACCATTGAACCATCCAAGTGTTGTCTCGTGCCTTGGGTCATTCTTCCCTCATATTTTAAGGCAGAGTCTGTGATGGACATGCAGAAATCATCAGCTACATATAAGAGATTAATCAATCACTGTGACAAAGATGGAAGTGTTATCTGATAGCTCAAGATCTTAATTGATTGCTCATATGTAGCTGACGAGTTCTGCACCTCCATCACAGACTCTGCCTTAAAATATGAGTGAAGAGTGACCTTGGGCACAGGACAACTCCTGGATAGCTCAGTGGTTAGAGCATTGGTGTACTAAGCCAAAGGTCCGAGGTTTGGTTCCCGTGTCTAGGTGTCATTTTTAAATTTAAAGAATATTATATTTATATGTGGCTATAACCGTAAATAACAATTATAATAGTTGGCTATTTAATCCAATATTTTAGATTATGTTTGCTGTCTATTAGACAAGTTGGTCCAGACCATATTGCTATAGACTTGGAAATGTTTGTGCTACACAAATGTGAACTAGAGTGTAGACACTGCAAGTGATACAAACAAAACCATAGTTTTTCCAGTGATGGAATCAAATCAATGCCTAAAATGAACTAATATATTATATTTTTAGGTTCGACAACTTAGCTTAGTTGGTAATCCACCTCCTTGTTAAGATTGAGCTATCACAATAATGAATTGACAGGCAGAGAACTGGGTTTCTATATTTAAGTTTGTTTGTAAGTAGTGTGCTGATTTAAGTCGGTACAGAAAGTGAATGTTAAATATTCCAAAACAACACTATTTTGATTTTTAATCATTCCACTAAACCACTTTTTTTTTGCCATTATTTTGTTTTTTGGTAAAAACATATAGTTCAGTGTGTAACATGAAACTCAATTTCAGTGGTGTGTCCAGAAATTTACTTCGGAGAGTGGAGGATATAATCAAGACTAGCCAGAATAAAAAACATGTAATGCTATTTAATTACTCTAGAAGCTATTTTGAGTTTTTTTTATGGTATCTAACTAAGAGCAATTAATTTATAACATAAGTGTTGTTACTTTGTGTGTGTGTGTGTTTATAGTAGGTATTTGAAATAAAAAAATATCACTCAAATATGCTACATTCATACAATACTCTTGAGTTCATGAATAATGGCTGGAGAACATTTAGTAAAATGTTTCAAAAGCGGTTTTATCTTGAAGACCAAAACTCTTTTAATTAAATTTGCGTTTATAAATTAGTTAAAAATTTCATCTTTCAAATTGTTGGCTGTGTGGTCTAATGTGCTACTCTCACAGTAGACTAAATTGCCACTAACGGGAAGATCGAGGTTTGAATCTCAGTTGGGTGTACTGAGGGTGGTTTTTCCTAAATGGTTTTCCACTTTCCCTGCACACAAATTCGGGTAAGCTTACACTTCCTCTAGATATAGCCCTTCTAATCTCTAAAACCACTAGCGTAATTAGAACAAAAGCATATAACCTGCACAGGTAGTGAGACGCAGTGCTAAACAAAAAGTATAATGGCTTGAAATATATTTTTCTTTAATCGCTGTATGCCGTTTTCAAAAGCGCTAAAGCCTCAATTCATTGACTTAGCTACAGCCTTGCATTAAATATACTGAAGCTATTTTTTTTTTCTGTAATTTCTTTTCAATTGGGAATTTAAGGGCAATTTTAATATTTATAGCGGTACATATTTTGTATATCTTGTTGCAAGTCTATGCTTAAAATTTAGTCTTTACATTTGATACATCTTTATTGCTCTCTTTGTATCATAATTTTACTACCAAATATTTAAGCTTTTTTTTTTTAAGTCTCACCCCCACTCCCCTCCCATAATAGCACCACTGATCAATTAGAATGCTACTCAACAATATGGTGAAGGTAGCACATAAATATATGAAACAATGAAAAAATGGAAATCATTTGTGTTTGTTTTATAATGTTGAAAGGAAAAAAAAAGTAAGAAAAACGGATTTAAATTAATCATATTTTAAAACATGTCATTATAAACTATAAGAAATAGAACATTAAATAAAAGTGATACTTAAGTTTTGTACAAAGAGTTTATATTATATTTTGGGGGATACATATATTTTTAGATATAAAAGAGCAATTAAATTTAATGTCTTTGTATTTTGTACTGTAATAAATATTTTTATGAGCTAAATTAGCATGTTATAGTGCCGGTAGTGAAAATTAGGTGGCAGCCATTCAGCTTTTATTGAAAAACTTATGTTCTTATATCTCGCTATATGATCATTAAAAAATCAAATAGGAGTTTTTCATTTTCATATTTTAAATATATACAGTAATATTGTGTTATTATGTAAATGCTTTAATAAAAGTACTGTTTATTTCTAACAAACTATATAAATAAATAAAATGCAGCAGCTTTGGTGTGAATAGAGGATGGGGGATCACAAAGTGGTAAAAACACAACCAGGCAGCTGAGTGGGAATAAAACACTGGCCAAGAGTCTGCTACCCTATATATGTAGTCTAAACAGTACTACATATGAGTAGTACAAACTAAACATGTAGTTCAGTACAAGCAAGCGATCTTACTGTACACACTAATATTTTCTTTATTCCTGCTAATTTAGATAGTTTAAATTTAACACTAGGCAAACATCAGAGAAAAAATCCTTGATATAGTCCTAGGCAGAACTTAAATCAGACACGTAAAACTCGAAGCCAGCAGCCCTATTCATGATTTTATGTGACCCGCAAACCTCGAGATGAACCATCATAAAATGCTGCCAACCCTATTCTTATTTTTATAAATTTCGAGGAAATAAAACTTTTGGAATATGATATTTGGTAATTTGGCATAACTTTGAGAATTGTGGCATGTGAAGTTGGTGGACCAAGTTTGTACTCTTTCTTCGACAAAGATAGATTCCCTAAAAGTGAGTGCACCAAATAAGTGCCATGTTTGGCACCATGTTTACAGTTGTTTTATTACATGAAATAATGACAAACATTTGCCAATTTTGGCATAACATTTAAAGTCATGAATTTTTGCAAATAAAAATGTTTTAAACTTTTGGTAGAAAATTCGGGTTTAGTCTTATTGTTTTATATAGGGAATATAGGGAGCCCACTCATTCATAATACTTATTGGGAGTTCTTTTTAGTTGAAATGAGGACCCCCTCCGTATTTTTTATTTTCAATGTGGCCCTTAATATCAGATGAGTTTTACACTTTTGTCTTAAACCATTAGAAGCAGCAATATGTCTATGAATTGACCTAAACCGATAGTTATGAAATTTTATTGTCGATTTTAAATATTTAAAATCCTTATATTTTCATTTAAATATTTTGATATTGAATTTTAGGTAGTGTTTAACTAAAGTTTATAAATTTTTTTTAGTAAGGATGTGACATAAAAATCTCTGAATACTTAAAATCTTTAATAATATTTCAGATTCAAGATTAAAAATATTTATTTTTAAATTGTGAATCAGAATTATTTTTTTCCTTGGTCTATTCTAACAAATTGAAAGGACAAACTAAACAACCAAAACCCATACCATTAATTTACCCCTTGGATAGATCTAAATTCATATAATAACATTTTTATCATGTAGTTGTAATTTTATATTTTAAATAACAACTAAATAATTAATTTGAAGCAAATCAAGATCAAAGATTTCAAATAAATCATACCAATGTGAGAAAATGTATACCTTTTATGATTATCATGTCTTCTAACACATTCAGAAGTGGATTTGACGCCTCTCTACTTTTTATTTAATTAATATGTTCAAAGTGTATGAAATCATGTTGTTATTTTGTAGTTAGAAACATGAAGGAAATATAGTCATGCTAACATTGATAACATATTATATGAACATTACTTACTAAAAATAGCACTCCGTCGGGCATTAGGGACTCGAAAGTTAATTGTCACACTTACAAAAGTATGCCACCTATTTTTGTCTAGAGCTAGTTCTTTCCAGTCCACCTATTGCACATTATCCATATCTTGAGCTAGTTCTATCCAATCCACCTCATTACATCCTATCTCCTTCAAGTCCATTCCATCTGCCTCTAGGTCTTCTGAATGGTCTCTTCCCATTGAGTTTGCCAGTCAATACTCTGATCATGGTTCTAAATTCTCCCATTTGTGCTGCATGTCCTGCCCACTGTAATCTAATGTGATTAGTACAGGTTATGTAACTACTCATTATGTAACCTCCTCCACTCCCCAGTGGCTTCATCCCTTTTAGGACAAATATCTTCCTAAGCACTTTGTTTTCAAACACACTAAAATTTTAAACTTATTAAGTATTTTTGTGTTGTTTTGTTCTTAAGTTAAAAAGTTATGAAAAAACATAGAAAAAAGTATAGTAAATTGTATTAACATATCATTAAAAACATCAACATAAATTCATATCACTTAGCTAAAGGAATTTAGTCTGCTCTATATGAAAATATTTATTTTAATATCATAAATTTGTCTCTGATTAAAGCTCAATGGCCATAATTTTACTGAGTCTAGAGAAGTGGATTACTATATCACTATAGTTATGGTTTAATATGAATGAAAATTAGTTTATAGTTTGCAGTCATCAAACTACTTGTTAATTTAACTTTAATTTTTATATTCTATGCTGAAGATTATTAACCACGTGCCATTAACTAGTCGTCTTCAAAATAATTAGGTAAAAGGTAAAAAAAGGAATCAACATAAAGCGACACTTTTTTTCTGTTCAAGTTTTAGTTATTAGGTTAAGATTAACTTATGTAATTAGTAATTTTTTGTTGAACAATCTACTATAAATACAGTAATAAAACCATATAGCACACATTTAATTTGTAATACCGGTACTGCAACAATTTATGGCATGAAGTTTTTATCTGAAAACTTAAAAACATTTTGCTTGGAAACTTAACATAATAACAACATAATAAATAGGGTTATTTCTTTAGGTATTGTAAACAATAAATACTAAGCAGATGGTGGGTTCTTAGACGCCTCTACACAACTAAAATTAGTTTTCTATTTTCATGATCACTACTAATACTAACAACAATCACACAAATCTTTAGTTCCTTGATGTCTTAGTTGTAATACATGTCTAACAAATTGTATCGTATTTCAACCTACACAGTACAGCTGAAATAACATATGCATCTTCTGCTTAAAATTCTTCAAATAATAGTATAAAGATAACGTTTATAACTTGTCTTATTTTGAAAATATTAGAAATGCCTTTTCTCTGACCTTTATATCAAACCAATGACATACCAGTAACGCTAATTTCAAATGTATGTAAATAAAAATTGAACAAATAACCCTAAAAAGATATATTTGGTTAAATCATATTGTTATTTTGTCAAGTTTTTTAAACTTTGATAAAGTACTAAATTAAAATTAGTATACATTTAAATGTTACACAGTGTACATTAAAACTATATAGTTATATGATCATACTTTGATTAGTTTTTATATCTGTTTGATTGCCTTTGTTGTCTAGTGGTCAGATCTCCTGGCTACAAATCAAGAGATCCCCAGTTCAATCCCTGACATTTCCAGGTTTTTCTGTGAACCAGGTTATGGAATGGAATCAACTCAGCCTTGTGAGGACAAATGAGGATCTACTTGAACAAAAAAGTACCAGCTTCGGTCTAGAAAACAAACTAATGGCCTGAGGGTTCATTGTGCTGACAATATGACACCCTCTATCTACATAGGTTGGCACTATAATCACCAACTGAAGGCGGCCACTCGGATGATATGGCTATTAGTGTGGGCTGAAGCCATGGAGTTTTTTTTAATTATAAATTTTAGATTTTTTGACTGAAACAGATATTTTTCTTCAAAATATTTATTCAAATCTTCAGTGATTATTCATCCAATTTTACATTTTATAGATTTATTGTCAGTATGAAAATGTCTATACTTGGTTTTGAAAAAAACAGACTAAACCAAAACTTCTAAACATTTGTCTATGCACCCCCATTCCCTATAACTTCTCAAACAACTGTGGATGTTTACCCTTTATAAATAGATATCTTTTGATGTGTTTGGTTACTGTACATTGTGTCTGGATTCAGATAGTAAATAGTTTCCCTTTGGCCTTTATTGTAAAGACAAATGGAGATTATTTTATACTTAGTGTATAGTTACGAAACACTGCTAATAGAACTATTGTGATGTAAAGTTTTTTTCTATCATGTTTATAGTTAACTACAACCAGAACTTCTAGATAATCCTCAAATAAATGTAGCAAAAATTAAAATTAAAGACCTACTACTGCAGGAAATTCTTCAACAAAATATATAAAACCAAACAGATGTTAATTTATGTAAAAAAAAATAATTCTTCTTAAATATTTAAATGCTTAACCTGAAGATTTATCTTTAATTAGCGTAGTACATTGGAATTGTAATATCTGCTTTTAAAAGCCGAACAAATTAATTATCATTAAAACACTAATATTATTTGGGGATAAAAATTATAAGAGTCAAAGTCAATATATCAGAGAAATTAAAAGGGTTTTTGAAGTCTGAACTATAAATAAATGGCAGTTTTAAAAAAGACTGGCAAACACCATGATTTTTGTGAAATGTAAAAACCCAGTGAGGAGATATTTTTTAATGTGAGGTACTCTTCTGAAGAATACTAATCAAACCTGTTCAAAAAGAAATAGTAATAATATATTTCACTTGACATATATCCTTAGACCAACAACTAGAATGAATATTATTAAAAACTGTATTTATGTGTGTTGTGATTTTAGATGATAGTTCATGCTATCTCCATATTTATACTACTGGTGAAGGGATCCAGGAGGTAGAATTTATAGGAAGTGTACCTGCGTTTATTTTTTATTTATTTATATATTTAGGAAAAACCTCTTTTTACTTTTTGAGGTACAGGAAAGAGGGATAAAAACACAGAGAAGCAAACGTTCCCCTTTAAGTGTTTCTATTCCTCTTTCGTGCACCTTCTTTCATATGTAACAAAGTGGTTTTTTTTTAAATTACTTCTGACTATTTTTATATGTAAAAGATTATAAGAGTGTACCTAATCTAATTAATGAAGAGAATATTATGAATGAATAGTTTACATGTAGAGATGGTAAAGATGATTCTTGGGACTAATACATATTTCCCCCCTAAAAATACACATTAAAATAATTTGTACTATGTATGTATAAGACCAGGAATTAATACTTAGTTTGTGAAAAAATTATCACAGTTCCACATAATATAATTTGAGCTGTAGTGTTAACAAGATTTTTTTTTTACTATCTTTATAATGAAGACAAGTTTCTCAGTAATTCATGACCATCCTCTATTTAATTGTGTGGACCATGTTTACTGGTTAACATTTTCAACCTGTCCATTGATGAAAAATAAAATCGCTCACTAATTATTTACAAAGAAAACACTGTATAGCTACATCTTACAATCATTTGGCAAAAATAAATAGTTTACATATAAATAACAACTGTAAAAATTAACACATTTATAGTGAAAAACATTCACTTTTAAATTGATTAAAAGAGTGCTCGAAATGTAAATAGTATAATAGAGTACTAACACATGTGATAATTAATCTTTTGGGAATTTATAGCAATTATATATTAAAAGTGTCAGAGCACTAGAATATAAAAGAAGAATCAAATACGTGTGTAATTCGTTTTGAACAGTTACAACCTAAGGACGGGCTCCACATGCGTCTTTAAAATTAGTCCCATTAAAACTAACAAAATAGTCATCATGCAAGAAACGAACAATGGATTCTATAGGACAAATGTATGTAGCAGGGAGTTTCTTGACGTTTGTCTGCAATGTCGAACTGTTCCCGTGTCGTGCCTCTGTGACATTTATGATCTTGGGAGGCTGGACCAATAGGCTCATCCCCCCTTTGCAGAATTGGATGCGGTTGGTCACATCTCGACCATTGTAAACCAATCGGAAGAAGAATTCCTTGGCGATTGGCGCTTCTTTGGTTTTCTTGGATGTTGCTTTGACTGCCTTGCTCTTGTACACCTCCAGAACAAGCCGTGATGCATAGTGTGGTGTCACTGGAGAATCTGTCTCAAAGCCCAGCGCTGTCACTAGATATTGCAATGTCTTGTCATGGCCAGAGTACACCACAACCCTAGGTCTTCCTTCCGAAATTATTCGTAGCACGTTAGAAACTATGTTTCTAAGTAGTCCATACGCCTTGAGGAGGCAGGCTCGTTTGAGATTTCCACTCTTGCCATATTGGCGTGCCTCCCACTCTGTGTAGGCAAACAAACCGGTCACATGCTCCACACGTACACACAGCCCTTGCGGGGCTGCTGGCTGATCCAGGCAAGGCAATGGTGCTCCATGACAAACATACGCCAGAAGTGCATCCCTCAAAGCATGGGGATCTGATGCAAGAGCCTGATCAGGAAGCTCAAACACAACAGCGCCGGCATCGCGGACCAGCCTTCCGACAGCAGGGTGTGAGCGCAGATGCCCAGTAGACTCTGCGTGAAATTTCCGTTGGAAGCGCTCGGCTGCTGCACATGCACAGTCATTGAAGCAGAAGGTCAAGGACTGGCTCTCACGGAGAGCGACCTTGGCCAGGTCCTCAGGGCTTAGGAACGCATAGAGGAAAGCAACCACACTCTGAACTGTGCGCCGATACCTGGTGCTATACACCAGAAAATCCTCAGTAGAGTTGAATCCCCCCAGGCGATCTCCATACACTGTTCGCAGCAAGTGGCCTATACGCAAGAGCTGTGCAGCACCAACAGGTGTTAGCTGTGCCAATTGACACTCTGCCGCAGGTAGCAAAGGGAACCCATGGAAGGGTCCCAATAGTTGTGACAGGAAATTTGTGGTTCGCCCTGTCATGTTCTGCAGGAACAATTCATATGAGTGATAGCTAGCGTCGGCATCCCAACCGTCTGCAGCTGCTAAACCAAGATCTCCTGCGCAATTCACACTGGATATATTACGGACATGAGAGAGTGGTCCACGGTCCCCATGTCTCAGTAATATTAACACCCCTTCCAGTATGTAGTTGTCGTGCACCTGGCCTGGGGATTCAAACATGCAATGTCTTGTCTTATATACAACACATCCAGTTCAGAACGTTTATCAACAGCTCAATATTATTTTATATATACATATATATATATATTTAGCACTGCGTTTTACTACCCATTCGGGTTACATGCCTATGTGTCTTATTACTCTAATGAGTTAGGGATTAGGAAGGTTGAATTTAGAGGAAGTGTACCAACATTTGTGTGGAGGTAGAGTGGAAAACCATTTAGGAAGACCCACCCTCAGTACACCCAACCAGGATTGAACCCCGATATCCCCGTCATTGGCAGTCTAGTCTATTGCAAGAGTGACGCCTTAGACCAGTAGTTCCTAAACTTTTTGCTGCCACATCTTCCTCGGGAAAGATCTGACGACTCACACCTCCCATGATTCTGGCCTTAAGTTTAGAGGAAGTTTGCATATTTTAGGCCATGGACTAAAAAAAAGCATGCTCACTGAAAAGAACACAAACACAAGCAATGAAACAGTTTTGTGGTACTAAAACATGTATTTAAAAATAATATTTCTGGTAGGTTGGATGTAGATCCAACCCACTGTGTGTAGTTTTTTGTTTTAAGATTAGTCCTAAAGTTTATATATAATGCATTTCTCTTGTTTTTATTTGGTTAATCAAGGCCTGTGTGTTGTTCTAGGTTTGACTTTTTCTTTTTTAACCTTTCCCCCACACTGCACACATCATCTGTAACCTCTCGATGTGAAAGTTTTTGGTCCATTCAAATCTAAACTAAAGGCAGTTTTTAACAGTTGGCATCTTATAAACCCTGGTTGCAGTGTAACAATTTATGAAAGAGCAGCTTTAACTGGTGTGGCATTCAACGAATCATGAAGAACATTTTCCAAAGTAGGAAAATTTGCATAGTTGTATTTTGCCATATGTCTTTTCCAAAGTTCCAGTTTTTGCTTGAAGGCAGCAACCTTCTCACTTGCATCCAAAACAAGTCATGTTTGATCCTTGAATTAAAAGGATGAGGTCATTCCTGAGGTGTGAGAATATATCTGCAAGATAGGCCAACAACACAACAGAACTTTTGGTTTCAAATTCATCACAAAATTCCTTTCCTTTTCTTGAAGAAATATGGCTATCTCAGCTCCTAATTCCATAGCACGAGTTAAGACTCGTTCACGTGAGAGCCAGTGCACTTCTGTATGATACAACAAAACTTTATGTTCAGTTACAACTTCTTGGCAGAATATTTTGAAGAGTCTGTGAACCAAAGCCCATGACCATATGAAGTTTACAACTTGAGTAGCAGTGTACATGGCTGATTTCACTTTTGGAGGAAGAGTTTTTGAAGCCAAAGCATGAGGATGTAGAAAACAGTGTAACATCCCCACTTTTAGGGCCTTCTTCACCAAAGCCAGATTTTCTTCCCAACGGTTCATAAAAAATAAATTCTTCTTTAATGCACATATCACTGGCGTTTCTCATGAAGACCAAGAGTTGGCTGCATTGAGCTTCATCAGTACTTTCATTCAATTGGTGTCCAAAGGTCAGGGTTACTTTCTTGAGTTCCTCCATGAGTTGATCCAATAATGATCCTATAACTTGTCAGGCCGCAGTTGGCTCAATACTCCAATGAATTCAGCTTTTTGTCTAGAGAAAATTTCCTTGATGTTCTTTGAAGTGACGTGTAATAATGCCTTAACTCCAGGGAATAACTTGTAAAGCTAGCAGCAGTGGTAATGGTTAAAACTAGTTATGGAGCAAATGCTGCCAAGATGGTGGAATCAGTATTACTTTCCAACAATTGCATCAAACATCAAAATTACCTCATGTCTTGTGCTTGGGCTGGTTCAACAGAGTGTATTGACCTATACACAACTTATTATAGTGATATGTATATGAAGTTATGTGGGCCATTGTGTACGGTCTAAGGAACTTGGCATTAAAGTGGTTTGGGATTATACAACTAGGGTGTATATACTCCATTCACGGTAGGAATTTCTCTCTGAAAGGTCTTTTTTCCTACCAATATCCTACTACATAATAGCTTTCTGTTAAGGGAAAAAGGCCTTTCAGAAAACAATTCCTACGGTGAACAGACTTTAGGACCTGTAAGAAGCACGATATGTGGTTGGTTGTCTTACTTATTTTGTTTCTTTTATTTCAGCTACACACTTGCTCAATTTGGCCATTCAACATTGTGAGTATGCATTCACGGAAAATGAAAAATAGTGGAATGCCAGGCCTCCACCGTGGTTTGGATCCCACGTTAAACTGTAGGTCCTCCATTTCATCTCACAATCACCCTAACATTACACATTAGCATAAGTGCGTATAACCCGAACGGGTAGTAAGACGTCCTATAATAAAATGAAAAATAATCAAATAAACCAATCAAAAGAAACGGTAGTCTCTACTGGCCAACTATTTAAAACTTTAACAAAACTCAGCCCTTCATTTAAAAGCCAGCTGTGTCTCTGGGTGTAGCGCGAGGAGGACCCCTTAGTTCAGTACACTAACCAAACCAATCAACCAATCATTATTTTCTTTTTTGTACAAACTATAAATATTTTCTCAATGCCACCCAACTTCTCTGAAAACTTCCAAAATTTACCAACAATAATGGGAGGAAATTCATACAGAAGCCTTACCGAAAGCGGGTAGATAACAAGTTATTATTACTCGCAATATTGTACAAAATCCCCTTAATAGACATAGATGATGATTGTACTAATTACAAACTGTGTTTATTTTGAAATTATTTATATATTTAAATGTTAGGTATCTCTAAGATGTCTTTGCGTACCCCAAGATTGAATACCACCAACTTAGACAAAAATTAGCCATGCAGCTTGTAACAACAAACTCAATATTTGTTTTACCAATTTTATTAGAACATCATAACACAACGTTATTAATTGTTTTAATCAGAAAGAAAGCCAAGAACCAGTGCACCAGTATTTGTATGAAATGAAGATGGAATACCAGAATGTGAATAGAGAAGAAAAAAACTCACTGCAATTCGTTGAAAATAAACCTTGAATAATATATAAAGCTGAAATGTTCACCTTCGCTGCCGAGAACGATGTCCTCTGGGGGATTACACAGTCTGAATATTCTCCTCATCTTGATGTCTGGTCGCAACAGCTTGGCAAAATTCCTCACTGGGAGTTCATTACTCAAATGTTTCAGAGCTGTTATGGTTTCCTCTGTTCCTATGTACTTGTACATGCCTGCAAAGAACACATTTACTTACACACGTACGCTAACATACACATATTCTCTCTGTGGTATAGACTAGAGCAGTGATGGGCAGAGTACGACCCGCGGGCCAGATGTGGCCCGTGGACAGGTTCAATGCGGCCTGCAAAAGGATTCCAAATTCTGATTAAAAAAAGTGTTAAAAAAATTAGGAAAAACAAGAAAAAAATGCATTTCGCACTCATTTGTTTTATTTCTATTTTAAAGCTTAATGGCCAGTGTCCAGAGATTAAATAATATGCAAACCATCTTATGACACTGCTTGAATTAATTAAATTGCAATGTAACATATAATTAAAGTAGTTGAATTTCAATGTCCTAAAATTTGAGCTCTACAAGTCTTTATCAAAATCAAGTTTCCCAAATTTGATGTCTCATGTCCAAATGGTTATCGCTATGTTTGTATCGTAATATATATGTGAACAAGTGTTTTCTACCGTGAAACTTTGACACAGTAGTGTTATTATTAGCACCGTGTCTTACTACCCGTTCGGGTTATACGCACTTACGCTAATGTGTAATGGTAGGGTGATTGTGAGATGAAATGGAGGACCTACAGTTTAACGTGGGATCCAAACCACGGTGGAGGCCTGACATTCCTCACATTCACAAGTTGTGATTAATACACATCTTGTCAGAGGTGAAGGAAGGGTTTGGCAATCAGATAAATTTGTGCCGGGACCGAGGATTGAACCCCGGACCCTCAGCACAGAAGTCTGACACCTTACCCCTAGACCACCAGGTCACCCACATTAGTGTTAAAAACAAACTTTTTGAAAGCTTGTCACTTCGCTTCACTTCTGAGCGTCACCTCGTTCCAGATGGAACCAGACTATGAGAAACTTTTATAGGAACAGTACAGTTCCACTCATCATACACTCCTTCATTCAAGTAGTGTAAATAATCTGTTTTATTTAATTTTGAAAATTGAAAAATGACACCTGGACACAGGAATCGAACCCGGGACCTCTGGCTTAGTACGCCAATGCTCTAACCACTGAGCTATCCAGGATTCGTCTCGTGCCCTGGGTCATTCTTCACTCATATTTTAAGGCAGAGTCTATGATGGACTTAGCAGAAATCGTCGGCTACATTATGTGATTATATTGATATCACAAGCCATCAGATAACGCCGCCATCTGCGACTCGGTAGTGGCCTTACGCTGCCAATTTGCACAATTATTAAATTGTACGGGATCACACATATTAAGAATTAATAGCCAGAGGTTCTATTCCCGTGTCCAGGTGTCATTTTTCAATTTTCAGAATATAGTAATTTTATGGTGACAGGGAGAATTGGAGAAGAAGTTGAGGAAATTCTTGAAAGCCATTGGAATTTGAAGATATTATTGCAACGGTTCTCAAAGGCAAGTATAAAAGCAAAACCCAGTGAAAAGAATTAATCCTCTTCCCAAATAATATGGATTTACGAAGAGCAATGACATATGTGTATTAATCGATTTAATAGAAAAGTTTGAAAAATATTAGTTGTTTACATTTAGCTTTGTGTTCATAAGATGGAAAAGGTGCATATATCTGTCTGGAAAACTTGAAAAAGTCTGAAAATTTATAAACTTAAAAATATGTATTGACCCTGTCATACTACGTCCACCTCAAAAACATTGAGCAGGAATCGTTCTGTAGTCATTCCGTGTCAATTTCAAGAACATTGTCGGCTCGTCTAAACCTTTCATTGACGTAAACATTATCAAAGCAGTTCACTAACACGAGAATCCTGACTTGATTTGTACTGAACCTTCCTTCCTAAGATTGAACAAAAAAGTAAACTTTTTTTAAGCCACTACCAGCACGGGGGTCTATACATCAGCCTACGTGTCTTCAAAGTTTTCTACCACAATTACGAGAGGATGTGGTTTAGGGAATCCCCAGACTATGTTTTTAGGGGGTGAGGAACTATTGAATTATGGACAAGGGGAAACGGTGTAGCCAATCTAGTCTACGCATCCTAAAACAAACAAAAAAACTCTTCTGCTCTTCCTTCAGTGGGATGAATACTCTATGCATAGTTTGGTCAGGAGGGGAGGATGACATCCGGGGCTAGGTTCCACACGGTTGTTTTTTAACCGTGTTTTGACCACGCGCGAACAGGGCTGCGTTTCAATTTACAAAGCGCTAGGTGTGAAAACGAACCATCTCATCTTTTCCTAAAATTTTGCTTGAAAGAGAGCTATTTTGCAGCCATTTTCTTAAGAACGGATACATTTATGACTAGTAAGTAGTTATCTGTGTGTCACATCTTTTAAACGTTTTGAACTAAATCAACACTTTTTAGATAAGCTTAAAACTGAATTTCAATTAATTTTAGAGCCACACTTGGGGGAACACTACTAACATCTCAATTCTCGTATTGTCTTGTTTACCTGTGATGGGAAAGCTGGATTTGGAATCCTGTATAGGTGTATTGATGTATATTCTATAAGTTTTTTTTGCTAAACTCACATGTAAACACTTGGATTAGACCTGGATTCAGTATTATCTATTCTGGTTTGCAATTGACTGAGCGATAATGGTTAGAATCCCTGCCGGGTGTATTGATGATTCATTTCCCTACACATTTTTTCCCCACTCTTCCTCCATGCGAGTGCTGGTAAATTTCCTATAAATTATACCTTTCTAATGCCTACCCCATTAACGTAGTGAAAAGCATTCATACCGGAGGGGTAGCTGGACTTGGAACAAAAAAGTACTGATATCAAACACATATAAAACAATCATAGCCTTACCTTTATAGGCCTATTATTACATTATTTCTTTTTTTTTTGCGTGGTTTCTTTAATAAGAATGTCCAGATATTATAGGAAAAAATGTAATTTCAAATCAAATATTAAGTCATTGATCAGATTTCGTCAAAATTATCATATTTTTTTACGTATTTACTTCATAATTTGTATATTCAAATTTACTACAAGGGAACTATATACACAATTTCAATTTATGATTAACACTGACATTCTTACTTGTTCTTTTCTGGACGCTCATAAGTATCTAGCTCAGTGTTTCTTAAGAATGAAGAAAGAAAATTTGTAATAAACATTATGAACAAATCATTCAGGGAGTAGCCTTCTGCAGAATTGAAATACTCTGCAGACAATTCGTTGTCTTGAATTAATTAAATATTAGTTTCTAATATTAAATTGTGGATTTCCCTAATATAGATAAAATCATGGTTTATTTATAAACAACTTTACATTTTAAATTAATAAATTTAAAATAATACATTTACAAGTAAATATTAGCTAGGTGTAAACCTCGTTTTACACAAATTGTTGTGGCTCTATATTAAGGGTGTAGCATTTTGCTACAAGCATAGAAGAGTCGAGTCAGGGAAATATACAACTTACCCTTTTCACCGTCCCTGCGTCTTGGACTACGAGTTGGATAGAAGAACAACAACACAACCGAGCGTAATCGCGCAACGAGATAGACTAGCCACCGCCTTCAAGGTTCGAACCGCGCCCACTAGAGTGCGCCACATAACCAAAGGCGGTACAATGAGCTTATGCTGTGAAGAGAGTATGTTCTACTATAATCTAGAAGGTTCCAGTTGTTTGGAGTGTATTGTAGAAGCTACGGTTGTCACGCCCAATCCTCCCCTTTTTGATCCATATGTTTTCCCCCCACCATGTATCCTGTTCTCCAATATTCTCTGTTTTTTTATATATATAGTGCCGGTGGGGCTGCTTGTCAGCACTCTTGGACTTAGCTTGGATGGAGGAATAAGAAGCTAAGGCTTCAGATATTTAAAATGTAAGAGCAAAATTAATTTTCGACTTAGTATTACTTAATAGTTATTAAACTTTGTTTAATGCTTTAAACTTTTCAAAATTCTGTTTCGGCAATATATTATTAACTCTGCAATGGGAAATCTGTAATGCATGTAGATCTTAGATTGATATTGAACTTTGGGTCGATTAATATATGTATATAAATACTTGATTTATTTTTATGGGTATCGATTAGTTTTGAGGAGATAACTTTTGATCTGATTATGAGATGGATGAAAATATATTATGAGGGCTAATATTGGTATTTTCCTATCTAAGTTCTCTTTAACCAATTTAGGTTTTGTCGTTTATAAATAGGCCTATAGCAAAACAGATTTCACTTATAGTTAAAATATTTAATCTTGAGAATGTCTGTTGATCTTATGATTGTGCGATTTAGTTAGGATTTAATGTATAGTGGGAATATGTATAGAAAATTTAGAAAAGTTAAGAGAAATGAAAGAAATCATCTTTGTGAATTATGAAGATAGATTTTATAATGGACATTTTTTACGAGGGCCACGTAACCTTACTAGTTGGTTCCGTGCGGAAAGGAAAGATTTAATTATTATTGTTCTTTTCTGATGTGATTATTTTGAGTTTAAATCTGCATTCAATATTGATATTTGTTTTTAGCATCAATTATCCTAAATCTTATGGAACTATATTCGTTTGTCAACTCGGCTATCATTGTAAATGTTTAATTTCTCTATATATTGCTATATATTTTTCAAACACATCTATATATCTATTCTTATATACTTACTTATGCTATTTATCAATAAATATCAACGAAGCGATTCCAAGTTTTCTTTAATGTTTGGAATAGAAATAATACCTCTAGGTAATATGTTTGTTTTCCTTATCTCTCTCTTTGTGGTTACATATATTTAATTTTCTTTGAGGACGACCGTCAACATATCATTCCCGCAATCGGTGTGAGTTGCGTGTTCTGAGTTTCGTATGTTGATTCTCAGGCATTCAAAACAAGAACTCCAGCCACTCACTCCTATTGCCCCTTTTTCTGCCCCCTTGTTATTATTCATTTGGACCTCCTATTATGGTTTAGTTTTGCTAGGATGGTTCAAGGGGAAAATAAATAGGACACCAGATCTGGTTTTCTCCAAACAAATACCCATATTGGTTGTTATTGTAATGACAAAATAATCTTAGTTATTCTAAAATTAACTTTTGTTTTGGAAAAGTTAGAGTTGCATTCATATGAAAAATAGGACTTTATTGGGTAGTTTATGGTGTTTCTTTGAACGAGATTAGTCAGTCACAAAGTTTACCATGAACATTATTTTGTCAATTGAGGATTGATTGTGTTTTCAATGGCACAGGACTTTCTTAGTGCGGGTGAATATGTGAAAGAGGGAAACATAAATGTATGGAAAAGTTTAACAATATTGAGACACCACACCTAGACACATTGCGGTGGTTAGTTGAAATATTTCGTTAAAATGTATCGGGAATAAACGCACCAAAATCCGAAGATCATGAGTGCGGATAGAGGAAAAGGTACGAAGCGTACCAGATCACGTTATGTAAATCCCAAATAAGTCGTTTCGTAAATTATTTCAGCAAACAGGGGTGTTGGACAGAAACACACGCATAGCACTGAAGAATCACTTGTATATCCATCCCTGCAATAACATCAGTGCAGGAACTGAAATAAAACAGCTATGCCCGGTGTGTTAGGTATTACTAATGTGCAGGATATTCTCAACGTCACTTTATTTTCTGATGTGGTGAAGTTTCATTAATATGGTTACATAAATAGCCAAAGTAGACGCATTTTTTCTTCTAATAATCCGCATGAAATACACGAGACACATTGCACGGTCCGCTTGAAATACACGAGACACCGATGCACGATCAGAAGTTTGGTGTGTGGTGCAACATTTATATAAAAGGGATAATCGGCTCCATATTATATTTTCTGGCTGCATAAACGTGGAACGTGAGTGTGATGTGATTATGTACCCTTTCTTCGTACATTTACAAGATTGTACTTCCAGCAGGACACTGCTGCGACACATACAGCGCCTGTTTCCATGATGTTAATGAGCAATGTTTTCGGAGGCAGAGTTATCAAAGGAAGGACACATGGCGCCCACGTTTGGTGGATCTCACACCCCCAGATTATTATCCGTGGAGAGGAATAAAAAAACGATTAATACAAAAACAATCCTCACACTCTGCTTGGAACTAACCAAGCCTTCACAACATTCTTAAGCAACATATATTCCTTTGAACTGTCATGGGTTTTGCCGACAAGAGATAACGGATAATGATGTGTCTGAAAGCACGTGGGGACAATTTCCAACATTTGTTGTAACTGGTGAAAATCTAGCTATTTTATTTATATAGGCATCGGTAGGCTACTTATGGCTCACCTCTACATCTTAATGTTATTTATTTATATAAAGAATCTAGCTATTGTATTTATATAGGCATTGGTAGGCTACTTATGGCTCACCTGTACATCTTAATGTTATATATATATATATATATAGTTCCTGGTTTTTTCCCTAGTTTTAAAACACAAATAATATTTTTAATCATGATTCACCTTTATATTTTTCATATACTTTACATTAATTACAAAGCAATATAATATGAGAAAGCCTACACACTGTAGATAAAGCTCAAGTTTCTTATTAGTTGAAAAGTAAACTTGAAACAGAAGTAGTATAATAATACTAGCTTTCAAAATTCAGGAAAATTGGGAACTTGATTTATTTTATCACAATAAAGTTCCCTAAGTTTTTGATTAAATAACATCTGGTTTGATCTCAAATGGGTGCATTATAAGTTTTTTTTTTAAATTATGGCTATCAGCTCTGTCACAAACCGATAACTGATACAATATATTTAATATCCTCCTTATCATACGTATATTTTATATTATGCACTATAACTAATTCATTTTAAGTATTTGCCCTGGAATTTACGAATGAAGGAAATAAAAATATGTTACATAATATATAATCGTACTTGTCTGCTAATTGCACACTCAGAGATGTTCGAGCGGTGTCAGATTTGTATTTTAATTAGTTGTTAGGGGAGAGGTCAGAGTTCATATTTTGTTCTGGTAAAATTAAGGTTCTTTTCAACGCCATATATTTTTTCATACTCTTTATAAGCTAGTAATGCTATATTCCTCTAAATTACCTTTTTTTATCACAACCTATTATATTAATACATAAATAACCCTTGTTTTGAACGTATTTTTTTTATTCGTTTAAAGGTATAAGATATAATGTAAAACCACAATATAAAATAATATCTCTAATGCACCTAGCCAGTCTTAAACCTGGGTCTACTGAGCCATAACCCTCTACACTACCAACATGGCTAGTTAGTGCTCAGATTTACGATGATGAATTAAATTATATAAGTTTTCAAATGAAAATAGAATCAGGTCTTAAATATAACAAATATTTTGATTACTTAATAGTGTTACTACACGCCTCGGTGGCGTAGTTTCTAACGCGCTAGTTTCTTGTTGAGCTAGACTGCTGAGGACAGGGAGATCAAAGTTCGAATCTCGCTCGGAGAACTGGGGATGGTTTTTACTAAATGGTTTTCTACTCTACCTCCCACAAATGCTGGCTCACTTCATCTATATTCAACCTTTCCAATTCCTAATCCATTAGCGTAATTAGTATTTATGCATATAGCCTGAATGGGTAGTAAGACGCGGTACTAAAAAAAAGTGTAAGTGTTTGTTTTTAAATGGTTCCCCAATTTCCTTCCATAAAAATCAGGGTAAATTGTCTCTACGTACTGCCTTACTGCTCCTTACCCCATTAACGTATTTAAAATACATATAATCAAGACGAATTGTAAAGGTGGGACAGAAATTAAGTATAACAAAAGGGTCTAGAGAAGTTGTTAATTGCATCCATAACTTATTAAGATACTTAAAACTTAAACTGTTTAGAGTAAAAATTATAATTGGCATTTCCATTTTGTTTCTAAAAACAAGAATAAAAAATATTTAAAATAAAGAAAAGAAAGGTTTCTTTTAAACTTAAGATGGGGTCGGAAATCTCTCGAGTGAAATTTCTCATCGCTGATTCTAACGCTGTCCTGTGTGGTTCCAGGAAAGTCCGCCAGGTAGCGTTGATAAATGGCGACAATCTGAAAGTCTAATCCGAGCCAGGGAAAAGTTGTGAAATTAATACCGGGTTCCGAAGGGATGCTGCTGTCTCAGAGCCAGAAAACTTGTGAAGAGAGAACCTTCCTTACCTAGGGAACAAGGATTGTAAAAATAAAATAAGAAATCGGAACAAAAAAACAAGTGGGAGGCAAGGGAACGACATATAAAGATAAACCCACTTATAACTTAAACAAAAAAACTGTTTAAAGAACAAATTCATACGACTTTTAGAGATAAATATTTACACTGATTTCAGATTTTAGGACAAACATTAATGTAACTAAAATAGTAAGAATATTTACAACCATTTTCAATATGTTATATTAACTTTATTAAATTATTTTTAAATATTTAATATGGGAGTTTGTAGGTTTCTCAAATATATATTTTGAAAATAGTATTACCGGTAGTCTGATGTTCCGGTGACAGAGAGCCTGCAGTAAGATTCCCGGCCTTGTTTGCTGGGAGGAACTTTTCTAATATGTTTTATCTTTCTACTTACATGCAAATTAGTATTATATTCTAAAATTATACCTTCCTAATCCCTCGTCTTCCATCAGAGTATTATAATGTGGATAGCCCAGACAGGCAATAAGACGTGGTACAAATAATAAGCCTTTTGAAAACTCTCCTGGCTTCTATTACATTCGACTTATTGTACTAGAACTGGTATTTAGCTCCGTTCAGTCGAGACGAGACTGAAACCTTAGTCTATTCACCCACCAGCACAATGTTTATTAAGATCTTATCTAAAGGAAATGGTGGAGAAGGGCAAATTTATTAAAATGCACCACACTCGCATTAATAGAGAATTGAGAAATCAACCGTAATAAATGCCTTAGACTGCTCTTAAAGCTACTGAGCCAAGTTAAACTAGCCACGACAGTGTTTGGCACGTTATATTCCTTCCAGTTAACTACTACAGAACCAGCCCGTCCTCTAATTTCACTCCTCAGTCATCAAACCATCCAACCTAGGTTTTACGTAGGTCATATTATGCTTTCCACATCGTATCTAAACTATCTTTTTGAGTGTGCTGGGAACCTTATAACTTAGGTAGGTATTGCTCTAGATCCAGAAGTCACATCGTTGTGCGCTAAACTGAAGTCTTGATTTTGACGAAATGGAATTAAGACCTGCGAAAAAATTTACTATGTTTAAAAAATATAACTAAGATTAAAAACAATTATTTCAAAAAAGAAAATTTCTTAATTGGGCCAAATATCGCTGTTGTCACGGTAATGATGAAGAAAAACTCAGATGCTATTTTGGGTTCTAGCGTTATCTAATATCCGACTTAATAGGTCATGAGATGGGCTATAGTCATTGCAGCCTGTCGTAAAATAAAGGGCAAAATAGATAATTGGGGACGGATCTCAGGGAAAAAGTTTTGCAAACCGTGATTCACGTTATTTACAACCCTAACGATTGTCAGTTGATGTGGAACTTAACTGCTCACACTTGATGGCGTTGGTTATGGGAGTTATGAGTAGGATTTACATATCATCTTTTTATGCCAACGGTTATGGAATTGTTATTGGTAGAGCTTTGACCTGACTTAGAGGTTTCATGGTCAAATAGCGCTCATAAGTACTTAAGCGTCTGTGTCGTAAACTTGAGCTATCAATATTTTGTAAATGTGTTACATCACATGTCTGAGTGAATTTATACAAGGTACTCAAAACTATAGGTGTTCTGAGTTGTTCACATGCGTGCAACCTAGTATGGTTAGCAAAGAACTGATCTTGGAGTGAAATGATTTATTTCTCTTTGTAAATGTTAGGTCTGAAGCTACCTCCTCTCACTATAATTGCTCAACAACGAGTAATTATTAATTTTGCTACGTTGATGTGTTATATTCTTCCAATACTATCACTATTATATTTAGCTTCTTCTTAAACACAGTTCTTACAGAAATAAGTAGCCTCATGCTAGATTGCTTGCTTACTTTCTTCCAATACTTT
Source organism: Timema bartmani (assembly GCA_902151455.1). Classification (NCBI taxonomy): domain Eukaryota; kingdom Metazoa; phylum Arthropoda; class Insecta; order Phasmatodea; family Timematidae; genus Timema; species Timema bartmani. Next base: position 46,351 of record CABFWB010003109.1, read on the forward strand.
CATTAAATCTGTAGGGAAATGATGGAAAGAAACAGGGACAACCTTATGCCATTTGTAAATGATTTCTTACTTCACCTAACCTAACCTAACATCTAACCTAATGAAAAATAAATGGTACGGCGCACCGCACNAAAAATCATTAAGAAGGAAATAATTAGCTGTTCCTTGCACCCCAGTTCAACCTCACCTTAGTAAATTACACATGTTTCTTTCCATTATTTCCATACATTATAAATGACCCTAAATATACTGTATCTACAATAATAACTATAATGAAATATTTAGAGCGTAGGTAGAATTCAAATTGAGAAAACCAAAATTAACTTTTTGACGAACTTGTTTGGTTCACTGACTACAAGTCAAGATGGAGAGAACATCCATCGTACCCCAGTCCGTGCTACCATTCGACCAAATGCTTCTACATTTGTCTTGCACTCAAGTGCACTAAACTGCTTCATAACCATATCACTATTATATTTAGAATAATCCTACATACAGGACTTATTCTCTCTTCTTGCTATTTTCATATTTACGACAATGATTGAAAATAAATAGGCCTACCACGTTTTTTGTTCCCTATTTTTGATCTATGAACTCTTTATTTGTTTTTGATTTCAGGAAGATTTTCCAAAAACAATTATACTTAATATTTGAGGCGAGATTTATAAAAACTCACAAATATTAGTAAGGTATTTATTAACAGCTACAATAAATTATCATGAATAAGTATGTTTGGATAATAACTTAAGTCTAATTAATCCAGATCAAAATTTGAGGAAACACAATATCAGACCAAAAAAAAACCCAAGAATATATATATTTTTTTTTTCGCTTTTGGCCGAGACATGAGCATGTTTCTCTTGTCTTGGAAATCCTCTGCCGATGTAATCCCCACAAACCCCCCCTTTACCCCCATCCCCCACATTTCCTGCAAGGGGGAGGGTTTGCGATAAATCACACCAACTCAATCTTGTGCTACTGCTGCGAGAGGAATCTCTCGCTGAGCAAACTCTTCCCATCCCCTTCCCCTCCACTCTTTGTCCTTCCCTTATGCCCCTCCCAAACCCATATCCCCCCATTCCATTCCCAAACCTTCACACAATAATGCTGGTAATTTCTCCACCATCAATTCCCTCCTACCCTTCCCCTAACCCCCCCATGCTTGGGGATAGTCAACCCCGTCCCCTTTTTTTTCTTTATCCACTTTGTCTATGTCCAAGACCACTACTACTAATATTACTTTTAATCTTGTAACGCCCACGGCTCTTTATATATCAGCTGTGTCCCATCAAACTTTTACCGTTTTGTTAGCTCTCTACATGAATATTTTTATTATTTTACCATCATGTTTTTTAAAATTGTGTAGTACAACACCTTAGCTCAGTTGTCAGCGCGTCAGTCTACTCAACCTAGAGTCTCAAATTTGAATCCTGGCACTATATCATTCAGTTAAGTTGGGCCTCGCTTTTCCCAGGGACAGTTTGGGGTGCCTGAGGGCTGAGTCCTGAGTCTATTCTAAAATTAAGTTAGTATTTATTTCTTATAATAATATAATTGGTCTGTTCAGAAAGTATACATTAAATATACCAAATTTTAAAAAAAAAGAACTTTTGTGGAATATGATTCTCAAATGTGGTACTTAAATAGGACTTAATGCATCTGCTATTTATTTAACAGAAGTAAGGTTTAGGAGGGAATACGTGCATTTTGTTTTGTTTTTATGCTCTTATTTGTTTTTAGGTTCATTTAATTTGTTAGTTCTTATATCAACCTAAAAAAAAAGGATTCATATATTCAAACAATATTTTACAAATCCTGCAAATTAGCGCACTCACTTACATGATTGTTGGCTGAATATAATAATGACTTCCACATATTAAAGCGTCATTTTTTAGATTCTATTATTTTACTGAAATACATAATAGTATATTCAACATATTATTTACATATAATAATAATAAGTTTACTTTAGTTTTTGTAGTATTTAATTGGTTTGATGGCTATCCACAAACAATATTAGATGGAGCTATATGAAATAAATATAAATGTAAGATAGATTATTTTGTATTCATTCATTACAAAAAATGTAATTCATTGTATAAAATAAACAAATGTATATAAATTATTGTTATTGAAGTTTGAAAAACACGAATAAATTCGTTGGTGTAAGCTACAAAGTGGATACTAAATTCATTTATGAATTTAAAAAATCTTGAATTGTTAATTCCATAACAAATTTGCATTTACTTTGCATTGCAAAAAAGTATTTGTTAATCTGTTTTACAGCTAAAACAAATGTTTATTCTTATACCATATAAAATAGTTAGGCGGAAATTTTGAATCCAAATTGAAAGGCCTAGCTATACATACATTAAAAATGTAAATTTGTGTGTATTTTTTATTTATTCTATTTGTTTCCAGTAAACTCAAAAAGCACTCACTAGATGGAGACGGGACTTATTTTGTGGTAATTCTTATCTCCATCACGCTATCTCATTAGCGAGTGAAGAAGAGTTGAAAAAACTGTTTGTGTGGTTACATTTGCGTTTTAAATTTGTAACAGTCAAACATAATATTAACTAATTTATCATTCTTTTTTGTAAGTTTCCTTGGCCACGAGGAGTTTTGAAATATCAACAAACTATGGATGTAGAATTCATTTTACTCTGTCTTAATTGATCTCCAAATCAACTGCAATCCAAAGCGTAATAATTTGAAATAATTATGCCCTACAATTATTTTTTATCAATTAAAAATCTATCATTATACTAAAGTAAGGACTTAAGAGCCATTAATGATAATTTTAGAGTTTTTCCTAGAAAAATAGTTTTGTCCTATAAAGTATTAAACACCGTGACCTACGGAATGTTTAGTTCCAAAACCAAGAAAAATACAATGGTGGCACCTTTCAAGTCTACTTAGTGACTTAGGTGTAGTAAAAAAAAAAATTACGATCCTAATTCCCTAGACTACGTATCAACAGGGAGGTGCATCTTTAAGCTCAATTAACCAAGGAATTTTAAACTTTAAAAAAGTAGCTAGGTAAATCCTTAGAGTGTGCACCTTGTACTATTTTCTTATTCCCATAGCTAGCCTGGCACATAAGGCAGTTTAATTATCTATTCAGGTGGATAAAGAATTAAGAAATATAAAAATCTCAAACTTGATACTTACCATATTCCTTGGGAAAGCCTAATTTTTGTTGCTACAGATATTGTGAGCCTGAAATATTAAACTCTGTAATTGCTGTTGCTGAAGGATGCCAAACGAAGGACCACGATAATCCTAAACTTTGTATAGCTATTCTTATTTAAGGAAACTAGTGTATGTGAACGACGACTTTTTTTTGCTTTAACCTACCAATAATTATTTAAAAATGAATGTCTACCTTCTGTATTTTGTTCGTTTGTTGCTTAGTCACATTCAAACAATTGTACCAAATGTTGTGCTGAAATACCGCATGGATATAACTTGTGTGACCGGTTAATATAGTGGTCTAATTATAAACTACGTCCACTATTTTGTTTCAGGGTAGCGGCTACAAAACACTTATTTTTAGCCTTTTTCTCATTTTATGATTATTGGATTTTCATGGGATCAAATTTTAAAGGTTCCTAGACATATATATATATATCTTAGGGCCATCCATACTGTGAACCATAAATAATATAGGATGTGTGTTTGTGTGTTTGTGGGAATGTGTGTAGGTGGTATAACTCCAAAGCCAAGAGATCTAGAAAGTTCAAATCACACTAATATATAAAATTGAAATGTTGTTTGTCTATTTTTGTGTTCAAATCCGTCCAAACCACTGTATCATTTTAGAATACCAAAAAAATTAAATGCCATGAATGAATGGGACTGCTCCAAATAGCCAAATAATTCCTAAATATTTGAAATTTATAAGTGGAGTTTTGTGAACTGGGGGATTTCAAAATTTTTAAGGCCTATTTAAAAAACTACTTCTCGCTGAACCTTATTTAGTAGCCACAAGGACTCAGGCGTGAATCTAAGAATAAACTAGACTGCCGAGGGCAGTGATATCGGGGTTCAAATCCCAGCCGAGTGTACTAAGGATAGTTTTCCTACATGGTTTTACACTCTCCCTCCACGAAAATGTTGGTACACTTAATCTAAATTCAGCCTTTCCTATCCCTAATGTAATTAGTACATAATATGCGTATAGCTGTGATAAAATAAATACTTCTCACTTTGGTAGAAGTTTGAAATTTTTGAGACAGCTCAAACACTCTTAAAACAAATTTGATTTAAAAAATAACTATCGGAAAAGAGGGAAAGCAGTCATCCCTAAAAATTTCCTAAGCTTTTAGAATAAACAACTCCTGTTTAGTATAAAATTGAAATATCTAACTACATATAGAGGGACGACCTTAAAACACAATAAAGGTCTGAACATGCTCATTATTAAACTGTGATGATCTTATTTACAATAAGTTTTGTAACAATGTATTTGATTTTATTTACATAAATTATGATTCATCTTAAGAAAATATTGCGCTCTATGACTTGCAATCGTTTGTAAACTATGTTTATAGACTGTGATTAATATTTAGTTTCAAAGATGTTAGCGAGGCCACTGGCAAATGATATTGTTAAATAAAAATTCAATCATTATAGGTGTTTTAATAAACTAAAATATTAATAAACATTTAGAACAGGAAGTCTTATGCTTAGTTAAAACCAATAGGTTTCAGTTTGTTATGTAGATACACTATTGTAATCGTAAACATTTTCATCCTCGAGATTAGGATTGGTCTGACGTTCTATGTGCTCCCAAAGCTACAATAATTATATCTGTCCCTTGTTTGTCTGTTTGAATCTGGCACTTCAGTAGAAATTGCTGGGTATATTTAATACAATAAATGGTCATACCCCAAGACCTTTGTATCAAAGTTTGAAACTAGGAATTGTTTACTGAAAACGTATTTTTTTAAAATATCATTCAAACTATAGAGCAGGGGAATATTATAAATAATAAATGGCACCGTTAGGTCTATACAAGATTTAGAAGGACAAATATTGTTTGCCGTCACTTTTTACTAACAAATGATTTTCTAAAATGATTTTATAATTTTGTTCAAAATGAATATCTGGGTAGTGATTTTACATTATTAATAAAATTATATATACATATAGATATAATACATACATACACCGTATTTTCTTCAAACTTGAATATATTTCATAGGAACAGTACAATTTTGT
>CABFWB010003109.1:76711-87542 GCA_902151455.1 Timema bartmani
ACCCCCCCCCCCCTCACCACCTTTGTGCGATATGAAGTTCACATTATCGGTAATGGGGAAGTAGATAGAAGGGATTGGGTCGATACTATTTAGGGGGTGAAATGACGTCACAAGAAGGAGTTGAGAGTGTATTCACCCTCCCTACCCATTTCAGAGGAGAGACAGCAACGAACAGGATACAGGAGGATCAAATGATGGTGTGTGTCTTTGTACAACGGGGGTGACTTACCCCTGCACCCTCTTACCCTCCACATTGCTAGTATCTAACATCTGAAGCAAAGCGCGGCGGTTGTACTCTGTGTCTCATTGCCCTGGAGAAGGCGTCGTTTCTTGCTGCAAGCGGGTTAACCTTGGTATTCAAGGGGAGAGGTAATTTGACTATTAGGGGAGAATAAAGAGGAGGAGGAGAATGTTGCCGTTTGAAATGTTAGTAAAGATAATGTTTCATAATATATTAACCGATTGGATGTAAGGGAAGCCTATTTTAAGAAATATACTCTCCAAAAATATGAGGAATATCCATTTTGGAACTTCAAGACCACTTAAACAGACCTAAATGAAATAAAAAAAATCGCAATAACATTATCAAAAAGGCTAAATATATGTTTCTAAATATTGATTTCGTAACTGTAAAAGTTTTATTTATTTTTTAACTATAAAACTTAAAAAAAAGGGATATTAATGCTATAAGGACATTGATATATTTCCCAATTACATGTTTGGATTAACTATATTTAGAAATAAACAAACAATTTCTTGAATAACATGGGATTTCTGGACATCTAAAACTCGTATCCACAATCCGATAGGCTGCCCTCTTCATTTAAAATATTTATCATCTTGCCGCTATGGCCATGACAGATATTCAAGGACTGGTGACATCACAATGTGTAGAAATTTATGCTCTATGTTTCTACTTGAGAAATATTTGGTTTCTTTTGGCAAAAAAAAAGTATTTTGATATTTTAAAAAATGAAAAAACACAAGTATTTTCTTACGTTCCCTTCCACCCCATCTAAAGATCCTGTCTGATAGCCGATTATCGGGAAATAGTATCTTCCTGAGCGATTTTCAACGCTTTCCCATCCCGAAAATATTGGTACATTTTCTCTAATCTCTACTTTCTTCATACCTACCTTCGTAGTATATATGTACGGGTAAGTCAAGCGAATGGTAAGACACAACGTAAAAAAAAAACTTGGGAAGAATTAAGTCATTTAAGGTAAAACACCTTTTTCGCTGGGAGCTAGGTGAATTATAAATGTGATACTTTACATTCATGCGGGCAGAAAGAACACTGTGTATAAATATTTAACTAACGTCTACATGAAATATAGGACGAGGCAAGCAGGCAGCAAGCTTTGTTGTTATAGAGTGTTTGTTGATGGGGCTTTGAATGGCTATTGCAAATTTACCTTTGGGCGAGTTATTCCGTAGCTTAAATTTTAAAAAAGGTTAATGCCAGTTGACGCTATGTGTAAACGAATCTTTTTATCTGTTCTACTCTCTTGTGTGTTCGAAATTGTATTCTAAATTAAATATCACTAAATAGCCTCTACGACCTTTAGTATTACTTAACCAAGATTTACTCAACATTATTGAAAATATAAATTAAGTAATTAGTACAGTGAACTGCACAGACTTTCTCTTTTATATTAAAATAGAGACATTTACTAAAAACTCTTAATATTTGTGAAAGGAAATTACAAACACTGTAACAGAAACACTTCGCCAAAGAGAATAGCTGAAATAATACACATTGTTATAGAAACATTGAGAAAAGAGGAATATCTCTCTTCATAAAAAAACATAATAATCCATTTTTCGTGTCAAAGAGCTACACATTTTCTAATATTTTATAAACCATTGTTTTTATAAAATTATTTTCTGACTAAAAGATTTTAATTTTAATAGTGATCTACTACAACTTCATACTGATAGGTTATTTATTATTTTTAACAGTTGCGGAGATAATATGATCAAATTTGGAAACTACCGCCTGTGAAAAGTACCCTTAAAGTCATTTTCATGGGAAAATGAGAAATTCCATTCGGTTTATAATTTTAAACAGTACCTATTTACAAAATATAATTAAAATCAACAGAGAAAATTCTGAGAAAACAATTTTTTTTATCTTTACTCTTCTATAAACTAACCTAAATTTTAGGGTTAGATATCTAATTTCAAAATTTACTCGGGGGAGGGGGGGGACTTATGAAAACCTTAGATAAAAAGTAATAGCCATATTGATAAAATGGTTTAGTCCAAGATACAGACAGATAAACGTCATCGCGTGGATAATTTTTTCTGTTTCAGTGGCTCATCAAATGTCTATATCTTTTTAAATACTGAGTTCGATTTTTTTGACGATCTGAATAGGGTGTACTTCTCTCTCCGAGGGTCGAGAAAAACTATGTACCTAATGTATCAAAACAGATACAGCGGTTGTAATGTGAAGGCAATTACAATGGCCTGCATTATGTGTCAAATCCAGGGGTACATTGTCAAAATGTCAACCTTTCTTATTCTGGTTTATTATTGGTAGGATAGGATGGTTGTAGTGGCTCGAGTCCCAGCTTGGTGTAATGACAGTAGCTACTCGTAAACTGTTTCCTGCTCTGCATCCTTGCAAATAAGGGTAGATTCCTTAATAATTTTACTTGCCTTATCCCCTATTGTCTTAATAAATTGCATATAGGACTAAGACCTATTTTAGAAAATGGCTTTAAAAATCTCTGTTTCGCATTTACTTCTAATAATTGTGAGCATGTATGCTTCACCCCTCCTACTCCTATCCTACCCCAAATACATTTTAGATTCAATCCATTAATGGATTTTTTTCCAAAACATGTACATTGTACAACTCTTTATTCTATGTTTATAACTACACTCATGAAACTCTAAAAAGAAATGATTTATTATCCGATATAAAATAAGTGCAAAGTTTTGTTTTGTATCGCACAATTCCAATTAGTAAATTAATTATCTGTTGAAAACGCACTGTTTCCAATTTTATTCTTCCTAATTGATTTTTTTTTTTGTATTTGTTTGCTAGCTTTAAACAGTACAAAGGGATGTATATATATACCTATGTTTTCCAACATCGTTCAAAAAGTAATTGAGTGAAGTGCAAAGAAGCCAAATTGTTGGACCTGATAAAACACCTGAACTGTTTTTTATTGTATTTTACATTGTGGTTGGATATCTAGTTAAAAGGGGCATGTAGAAGCAATAGATGTGACCAACGCTTTGGAGAATATTTAAATATTGGTTTATCTCTGTGAGTTTTTTAAATATACTTTTAGTTGCTAACGAAAAACTGTACTTTCAATTCAATTTTTTTGTAGAATTTTAAAATATAATAACAATTAGAGATATGTAAATAGCTTCAAAAGTACTTCAGGGCATACAAGCATTTGTTTATAATAGTCTAAGTTTTTACTTTTGCAAAAGAATAGATGGACAACTGATGATTTAAGGGAGGTTTGGGGTTCGAATTCGAATTGTGTTTACTGAAGGTGGCTTTTCCTATAGAGTTTCTTCTATTTTTCTCTCCACGCAAATACGCATACATTTGCTCTATATTCACACTTACTCATCACACATTATAGAGTAGTTATTAATATGCATACATCCCTAATAGGCCGTGAGATGAGGTGATACTATTTGACATAGTTTTAATTTTAACGGCGTTGCCTACTTGATGATCTCGAATCTCTATTGCGAAACGGGTTGCATCTTAACGATGCTCCTAAGCACACTAAGCATTATCACACTTAGACACCAATGAACGAAATAGAGAGAGAGAAAGAGAGAGAGAGGGGGAGATGAAAATCAAAGGTTCACCCTGCGAGACCTTTTATTGATCTACTGATAACACTCTGCCACTTCCTCTAACGAGCTTACACAGTCTATATCACCTTGAAAATATTCAATAAAAAAACATTTTATTGTTTCCTACTCTAGAGAGACATATTATATTAAATCTACATCCTGGCAGGAAGATTCCTAAAGGCCAATTTTCGTAGCTAAGTCAAAAAGTCTAAGTTTTAGAGGATTTATAAAAAAAATACGTTTACAAAAGAATACTTCAAGATAATAATATTTCTGTTACACTGTAGGACTATTATTAGAATTAGTTAAGAATTTATAGTTCTTGTTTCAACTTTATAACTTTAAAACTCACTGAATAGAACGTAAATTCTCAAACATGGGAAAAACTTTCTTGACCTGCTGGGACTTCACAGTTAAGTAACGTCCTTAAGAAGAAAACAATTGAGATAATTAGTTTAATTTAAATAATATGCTGAGATTAACATTTGCTATGAACATTTTTTACTCTACTATCATTTTATTATATCAAAGACTGAGATCTCACCGTCACTTAATAAACAATAAATCAATGAACTGATGCTCAAATCAATTTGTTTAAATCACTTTCAAATTAATTTTAACAAATCAAATGTGTGAATGATGTTCATATGGTAAAGTTTTCCTCAAGAGAATATAACTATTTGATCAAAATTATTGTGTATTATGAGTTGTTTAAAACTTATGATGTGAAGAAATCATTGAATGTAAAGGAATTATTTATTATTTTAAAGTCCTCTTTCCTACAGCAAATGTTTAAATTATTTTTAATTTGAACAATATGAATTAATATTACAATATATTCTTATAATGTTTACAATTTATGAATAGTGTTTTTTCGAACCTTATCAAATTTTGGGCAAGATATGAAAAGTATTTTTAATGCTTGATTTTAAATAAAAGGAGCTTAAGACATGAATAAGGTTATTACTCTTTGTAATACCACCTCATGTTAGTTCTGAATCACTCCACTCACTATACTTTATATTCTCTAATTAAAAATATCAAGTTGAAATACATTTTAAAATATTGAGTTTTAGGTCATTTAAAAAAAATCATGTTCAAATATAACATAGCTGTCACAAATTTTGGTTTATAATGCTATCGCTATCTCCACTATAATAATTACCAGTTTCTCTGTAAAGCCGAACATTTTTTGGAACTATAAGGACCTGGGAAAATGAAATTTTGCAGACAAATAGTCCCAAGCTCAATAGAGTGCAGGAATTCCAATGGAGAATTTCCAAAAAACCAAGGTTGAAAAAAATTCTCGAATCTTCGAAAACCTAAAAAGCGTCATTTCGTAGACACCTTCCAACCCAAAAGGGTGCAGGTATATTTGGTGATGGGGATAAATCCCAGCCCCCCCCCCCACCCAAAAGATGGGAGAGGGGGTTCCAGAATACAAAGTTTAAATACTCTCAACGCCCAGTAGACATAGCTGAAAATTTAGACAGGCAGCTCCTAATAAAATTCTTGCTAACCGAAAATTTCCACTGAGGCCCACAAAATGGGGGATTTCTAAAAACTACATTTGAATAATTCTCGAAACTTGTAAAAGCAATAAAGCTGAAGTTTGGTAGTAAAGTATACCCTAGCCCGGAGGAGTATAGGAATAGTTGGTAATATAAAATTACAATTGGAGCCCCCAAAATTGGAGGAATTTCCAAAAGATAAAAGTTGCAAAAATCTCAAAGCTCAGGAGACCTAAGAAGCTAAAAGTCCTAATTAAAAAGGATGCAGGGATACTAGGTGACCGAATATTCACATAAGGGGCCCCCCAAAAAACAAAAAGTATTTAGTACAATAAATGTTGCTTAAATTAAACCTTCAATGGAGGAACAATCTCACACTTTCATTGGAGTAAATATTTGTTTGGATTATAGAGTCATTAATTGAAATGCGCGTCCCAGATAAAAAGGGGCACTAAAATATTATTCAAATTGGCATTATTACTGTCCAAAAAATGCCATTGGGACACGTTACACTACCAGAAATGAAACCGTTGATTTTTAAATGGGTATTATGCTAGTTTATTAAAAAAAGTATTTGGTCATAAATGGCTTAGTAAATAAGGTTTAGCCAAATGAAATATCGTTTGTGGGACTACGTTCTCGTTTTATTTTTGAAACAAACTAAAACTACATTTTATTATTGTGTTACAATACTATATTTATCGCGACATCAGAGACTAATTTTAGTTTCTACTTTTTAACGCAAAGATTATAAATAATTACATCATCTATGTGTTTAAGGACAATAAGAGTTGTTTTAGGAGGAGTGTACCGGTATAATCATGGAAGGGAAAGAGAAAGGGAAAAAACAGATTAATAAATCACACTTAAGTAATATTAAAATATAAATTTCTGCTTATTTTTTTGCTTTTAAAAGGGCTAAGCAATGATACTAACTTAATCCTTTTATTAGATACAATGTTAGACACAAGTAAGAATTCTACACTAATCAGGTAGAAAACCACCTCTATTAAATGTGGTAGAGATTTCCTCAACCCTTTCCTTCACCGGCAATCAAGTGTATTTTGGAGCTGATATCTTAACATTTAAGACTTAGATCATATAATAAAAAGTACGAGTTCTGTCAGATATTACTTTTTTCTCTCTAAAAGTATTGTACTATATTATTCAAAAACCACTTGCGAGGTTCTTTTGTTGATAAGCTAAAGTAGCAGTTAAGTCCGAATACATTGCCCACCGCCCTTCTAATCTAATAAGTTAGAGTTTAATAAAAATATTGTGCCGTAAGTTGAAGATATTTTAATTGCTTTGTATCCTTAACATTTATTATCCTTTTCTCCTAAAAATAAATACACATTAAAACCATGGTACTAAGTCTACCACTGTAAGAATCTTTAAAATGACTTCCCTTAAAACGGGGTAGTGCAAAATTTGTCCTTTCCTCCCTCGACAGACGTTGGTATGCGTGTGTAAGAATGAAGTACCTCTCCTCTCCCCACCCAAACGTTAACTTTGAGAGAGCAAAGTAAAACGAACAATTAAGGTAACAAGTTATCCCTACACGGGGGTGCAATTTACCACCCTCTCCACATTGTTGCTGCACCCTGTCCCCCACTTTTACTTGTTTTTACTGCTGTTGATACTGCTCCCCCCAAACCCCACCCTATATTCCCTTACATCACGTCAGACTTTGCGCGCAATCTTGATAACATAATTCCATGTTCCCATAGTTGGCTGCCCTCGATGCCTGCTTAGGGAATAGAGAGAAACTTTTATGGTTTGCTTCGCCAGAGCACAGTCAAAATTATAATACTTGTTTTAATTTATTTTTCTTTACTCAGTATGATAACATAATCTTTGTTCACGTACCGTTTCAATCAAAACACACAATCAAGAGCTTAATGTAGAAATAATTGGTCGTATTACTCGTGTTTTGGTGGGGCTTAATTAAGGTGCGTGGATGAAGTCAATTTTAAAAATTCTCTATCTGTACAAGCTCGCTCATTTTTTAATAGCGGCGATTTACTTCCCTCCCATTTTTTTTTGCACAACGATTAACTACCCTTCCCGGAATATCCGCACTTAAATATTATAAAAGGTTATGGATAAGGAAGGTATGTTTTAGATAAATGTACTCGCATCCATGTGGAGAAAGGAACCAACTAGGATTTTAAAAAACTTCCTCAATAAACACAGTCGGGATTTGAACCCCGATCTCCCCGCCAACAGCAAACCAAACTAGACGAGACTAATACTATTTAAATTATGTAAATATTCCTGTATTTTTATTTCCTCTCCAACAATTAGGGAGAAAAGTGTCGTGATGGTCAAAAAAAAATCTAGCTCGATATTTTGCTAATTATCGAAGTTTCATGACCCCCTGAAACAGAAAAAGTTGCTTTTGCAATGCCGTCTGTTTGTTTGTCCTTACCTCGGGCTAGAGCCGAAACTATTTTACTGATTGGGATAAAACTAGGTATTTTGGGCTTTTATAAGGTCCCCAAGAAGCTTTTATTAATTAGATAACTAACCCTAGACTTAAGGGTAGTTAACTGAATGGTAGAAAGAGAAAAAATCGATTCTCGTGAATTCAGCTCTAACGATTTAGATTAAATTTTATATCTAAATACTGTTTATCATTATAAATAAGTTGGCAGTTCTCATTTGCTCGTCAAAACAACTTTGAGGGTAATTTACATATGGGAAGTTTTCCAATTTTTATTATTTATCCACAAATATTTGAGATATGAAATAACTTATTACTATAAAATTGAACTAGGCCTACTATTAAAGAAAAAATCATTTATTTGAAATAAATTTTTATAAAACAAATAATTTCTCAGCTATAAGCAAATATATATATAAATATATAATCGTATATATTATTTCTGTAGTCAACCTCTCTTTCTCTCAACTAATACAAAGCCTACAGCAATTTCTACCATCTTCTGATATAGCATACTCAGTTTACGTTAAAACACATTGTTTGTTTGAATTTTAAGTTAAAAGAAATATCTAACAATATTTTTGTATCAACTACAGAAAATGACAAACAAAAAATTTAAGATGATTGCATTCTGACATCAAATATCTTATACAAAGAGTTATTGTAAATTGTAAATACGTTCACATTAATTAACCTTATTTGCTATTTTGTGTATACACTTCACTGAGTATTTAATTTCAAAAACCCATCAAAAGACTAAATCATATTTTTGGGTGGGGGAGGGGAAGGTTGAATGTGCGAAAGTTTCGCAAGAGTTTACTTGTACTTAAATATTCTTTTTAATTAATGAATTTAACTCTTTTGCTCTTTGGTGGACAGAAATGTTTCTCTTTTCTCAGTTTTTCTGTAACAGAGTTCCAAGTTTTAAATCCATAAAATAAGTAACAATGTTTATTATTTCAATATTGCTCTTTGGTGTAATGTTTCTACAACAATGTACAGCCCTACTATATCGTTTCACAAATATTAAGAGTTATAAGAAGATGTATATTTTAAAATAAAGGCGGGAGAATGTCTATGTGGTGCATTGCACAGTTTTATTTGATAAAGGAGAAAGAAATATGTGCATTGCACAATGCCATTTATTTTTAGGTACAATACATGTAATAAAATCTCGCTATGATGTAACGTCAAGTTGTAGCTGTATCACCAACCTAAGCCAGGTCTTATCCGTGGGTTGAGGACGATCTTAAGCCTCATCTGTATTCTCTGGCAGGAGTGTGGGAAATGGTTTAAAAAAGGTAACCCTAATACACGCAGGTGGAATTCAAAATCCAACCTCCCCATCACCATAAAACTGACTAAATGAGCTTGACATATGGACCTCGTGTCCACCGGTGCAGGTCTATACAGGTGGTCCTTAACAAACTTATAGCTTTTATGATTTTAGCTCTGTGAACACTTCGTATTCTTAGTCATGCGATATATTTTCAATTAATAACAAAGTATAAAACTTTGTTACAACAAAATCATAAAATGAAAATATTTTCATCCAGTTCTATAAATATAATCAACAATTTAATAATATCATTAGAGTTTTAATGTTTCAAGACGTTTTACCAATTTAAGATTCATAAGAATTGCTACCAAAATCTGCTTCGGTGGCAGCATGGTCTAAAGTGCTACTCTCGCAGTAGACTAGACTGTCAAAGACGGTAAAATCGGGGCTCGATCCCTTTTGGGTGTACTTTAGGTGGTTTTCCCTAAACGGTTTTCCACTCTCCTTCCACGAAAATTTGGGTTGTCTTCCTCTGAATTCAACTTCCTGATCCCTAGCACATTAGTGTGGCTAGTACATGGGCGTATAGCCCAAACTTGTACTAAGACACGGTGATAAATCTGAAAAAATTTATTATAAAAGTAGAGCAGAAATATAAAATGAAAACTACTTCTATTACTATCATTGAAACTTTCATTTAGATTCACACATACATTTTCATTTATTTTCTCTCTGTGATTCTGTAGTCTCCTCAACAATCATAGTGATTAGAAAGTTTGAGTTCATACTACTGTTAAGTAGAACATCCGTGAATTATTGGGCAGAGAAATCAGCTACTGTGGACTTGACCTTCTAAAGATCAAGTGGACCTCCTCCTGAAGCGTTGGAAACCAATTCAGGAGTAAATTGTCACGAAATATTTAAAGTAATGGTTAGTTATTTGAAAATATGATTCACCAGAATGTGACATCAAAAGATTCCAACTGAGTCATTTATATCTTATACAAATGTTAATTAATACATTTTCAACGAGATATAACACCAAATATTGAATGTATGTGAATAGTTTTCAAGTTATTGTAAACTATATCTAACCTCCCTCAATAAAAATATGTTGCTTGGGCCTCAAATTTATATTATTTTATTTTAGAGTCTTTTCAGTGCATTTGAAAATTCAGTGGTGCCATTTTCTATGATTTCTTCATGGGCGTCGGGAGAATTTAATTTCAGGGGGAAGGGAGGAGGATTCAAAGTCGTAAGATTATGACAGGACTTATTATTAAACCCTAAGAAATAAGAACATTGTTATTTTATACAGTGGTGCTGTGGGTGCTGTGGGTGCTGTGTAGGAGAGAAAAAGAGGGGGAAAGCCAATTTTTAAAATTTGATGCCCCTAAAATCTGTTTGGAATCGCCCTCGTTTGGATTTCTTTTTAAATATAAGCTATTGAAAGAGTCCATAAAATCTGTTTGGAATCGCCCTCGTTTGGATTTCTTTTTAATATAAGCTATTGAAAGAGTCCTTCCCTTAACACATTCTTGAAAATTTGATGCTTTGAGAAGCTTATTTGATTGGTCCTTGCTTTGATTTTTAAAACATATCAAATGCATATAGAAGTTATTTGGAATAGTCCCTAACAAGTATTCTTTTAAAAAATCATACCTCTAGAAGCCATTTAAAGAGATTTTCGCCTGGATTAAAAAAAAATGCCTCTTTTACCTATTTGTAGTAGTCCTTCTTTGGGAAATTTTTGAAAAGTGG
>CABFWB010003110.1:6611-23410 GCA_902151455.1 Timema bartmani
ACCCAGTAGCAAAAAAAAATAGTAAAAGTTGAAGAACCAAAAGAATGAATTATCTAATATGTGTCGATGGATATTCCAAGCTTAATGGTTAATGTGGGCTTGAGATTAATTTTCTAGGTTGGCCAACGGATGCTTTTGTAATTTATAATATTTGGTTTTCAAATAATAATATTATAAGAAAAAACAGTCTCTCTGGTTTTTGATGTATTTAATTGTTAAATATATTTTTTTTTAAATTCAGGGGAAGCGAGGGGGACGCGTTGATCTGCACCCCCTTCTTCCTCCAAATGGCACCCCCATCAACCACAACCTGCGTACACTTATGATTTGTGTTATTCAATTGATATGAAATATGTATTATTTCCTAATTTAAAGTAAAAATAGGTTTCTTTTTGTCCCCCTAATAGCTAAGAGCTAGTGACGATGCCTGTGGTAAAGACAAAGTCACATCCGATGGCCGCCAATAAATAGATGCACCTTTACACATTTTGTTCATCCCCCACATATGTAGTATATATGTGTAACGTATCTAGGGTGACCATACATCCCGATTAATCGGGATTGTCCCGTTTTGGGGATACAGAAATTAGTCCCGATTTATTTTCTAGAAAATTGACTCCATCCCGATTTTTAATAGCAACATTTTAAAACTTAAGAAAGTTTATTATTAGTTTATCAGAATGGATTCAATATGTTCAAAACGACAGCTACAAATAATATGAAATGCATAATTACAACCCCACTTAATCACTGCTCCTAATTATTTTAATCTAATGGTCTGTGTTTGAATACCAGGTGTGGACTTTATAAGATTCACCAGGCAGTCTTCCTACAAGCAGTTAAGGTCATTTAACAAGCACGTCTCTCCGATAGTGAAAAAGACCTTTTGATGTTATAATATCTCGGTAGTGATTTAACATAGGGTGGCAAGAAGGGGGAGGGGGGGGAGTGGTGATGGCCCGACACCATGGACCTACTTTGCTTGAGATTATCGTACATATTTGTAAATACCTTCAGAAGGAATTACCGCTTCTCTTCACTTCATTTACCAAGACTTCAAGACTTACAAAGTTATATGTTAAACTTGTCACTTTGTAATATCGCACCGGAATGTTTAACTTTGATCTGACTCTGTCCCTGGGACGTAGCTCAAGTTAGCCCACCACATTGCCGAAAATTAACTTTTATTATTTTGTTCAGTCGTTTGTGCTCTAACTGTACTAATATGTACCCGTACATGGACATGTGTGCTTTAACATTAGACCTTTAAGATAACATTTAATATGGTGGAATATCTTGAACTCAAGCTAACCCGCCATATATTGAAAACACAACATAACAACATTCTATTCACGTCACTCCGTTGTGCTCCGTTTTCACTCATATGTGCCCGAAAATGAACATTTGTACTCTAAAATTAGGAATTCTAGAGAATATATAATGTGGCGGGCCAACTTGAACCTTCCCTGTACCGTAACCTCTAGAAAACTTGAGTTCAAGCTGGCCTGCCACATTTTGAAAAATTCAATGTAACAAAACTCTGTACCATTCGTTTATGGTTCGTTTTTGCTCATATGTGCCCGAACATGAACACATGGATTCACACAGATTTAATTATAAGGAACATTCAACATTAGCCAATAATGAGCCACTAGAAGCAAGGCCCCTGGAACATCCAACCTTAGCAAATTAATTATGAACCACTGGTACCTCAACCTTTGAACATCCAACTTTAGCTAATTATGGACCACTTGAAGTCTGGCCCCTGGAACATCCAATATTAAGAAAATTATGAATCACTAGTAACTTGATCCCTAAAACATCCAACATTAGCAAATTATGAACCACTGGTTAACTTACATCTGGAGAATCCAACATTATCAGATTTTGAACCAATAGTAGATTAGTCCTTAGGTTATCAAACCATATTGTGTTCCGAGCCACCAACCGATATCCTGCTCACTTGAAATTTTATTTGCAATTATTTGTGGAAGCTGTGATTAAAATCAAAACTATATATGGTGTATTTGGATATATTATTTAGTTCCTAGCCAACTTTAGCAACTGTGGCGTTATTATGCTTTAATTAATAAATAATAATAAACAATACTTACATACATTATAAATAAGCATTTGTTATGTGTTTATTACTTACTAGTTTATAAGGCTGTCGGCAGCAGCCGAAATAAACTCGAATAATCAGGATGCAATTTATCTTTTTAATATAAGCTGAAACTCGCAAACCTCTCACTACGTTATTTTAATTCATGAAAGGCTTTCAAAAAATAATTCAGACAAAAACAAATCGAAAATACTGTTTTGCTATAGTTCCGTACCATGGTATATATTATTATTGTGCAACGTTTCAGCTTTCTAGGTTCTCTGGGGGTTTCTAGTTGGTGTAGAAAGATACCGCCCCCCCTCCCCNACACATTAGGAAATCATATGTGCATAGAGATTAGGCTTCGTAAATAATGAAATATTTCATAATTTTAAGTTGATACCGATTTTGGCATGATTTCGCCTGTTTCGTTTCATTGGTTTCGTTCCATTGATCCGCGTTGCTTTTTAATGTTTAACTTAGCCATGTTCAATAAACAAGCAAAATTAATGTAATCTTTAGTAAATTTATGAGTTAGAAGAACGACAGTACTCATAATACATAAGATAATTTACATCCATTACTGTTTTCAGCCTGGGTCAGTTTTTTTATTCAAATCGTGTATTTTTCCACTACCTGCTGGCTAGGTCTGTCGTAGCTTCACTTAAGATATAATCTTATAATATTATATTTTCAGCTCTGTTGTGTTGTTTATATACCTTTTAATATATATAATTTAAAGTCAGTAAGGCAAGTGAAACTCATACAATCATGAAGGGAATTGTAATATTTATAAAATATAATAATAATTCAGCACCGCGTCTTACTAACCGTTCGGGTTATACGCTTAAGTACTAATTACACTAATAGTTGAGGAATTGGGAAGGTTGAATTTAGAGGAAGTGAACCCGAATTTGCGTGGAGGGAGAGTGGAAAACCTTTATATAATAATAAATACATAAGTAAAAAATCAAGCACAAAAGTGATACAGTAGAATAGTTTCTCAAGTTCCAAATGACTATCGGAAGGGAAAAAAAATAGGAGAAAAATATTGTAAAAGATATAAGGGATCAATGCTACTCATTCGTCCCTCTCCAGCTTGCGGTTTACTTGTGTGAGTCATTAGTTTGATAATCCGACACTGTCTCTGTAGGGCCGACATACAGCGTCTTGCTAGTCAGTGTCGCTTATACAATCGGTACAGTCAAAACAAGACATTTCATGAAATAAACATTTCATCTGTAATTTCGCAGTTATTAATTCGGTCCCATCAATAAAATTAACGAGTAAAGTTAGATCAAAAACCAAATAAATTCTTATTAATGACATTGTGATTAAAAAGGATGCAATTTTACCACTTTTAAACTGTTTTATATTAAAAAAATTTGTCTTTAACATAAAATTGTCATAAATATTTCATTGTGTCCACCTCATATGAATTTCTAGTTATACTAAATTTCAGCCTCATATAATAACAGCTATTTTATCTTAACAATAGTACGGGGAATAGCAAGTTTGACCCCCTTATAATTCGTGAACTGTAATTATTTGAAAACATTGAATCACTATTTATAGAGCTTGTTAAAATTGTGCAGTAAGATTTGGATGGGTCAGTGACCTTAAGAGCATTGAATGAGTGAAGAACATGCTGGCAAATAAATAAAAAGTTACGTGGTTAGTTGAAATTTAAAAATTAGTTTCATCTCTCGCAGCTAGAAAGTAACTTACTAGTTCAATAATGTGATTGAGGAGGAGCGGAGAGAAAGATAAAAAGATAAATTTTATGACAGTAAAATAATGCTAGTTTAAAAAAAATCCCTGTGGAGAAGGGTTCGTTATTAATTTAAGACTATCAGTTATATTCGCTAAACCCACAACTTCTTGCATGTATACAATCAACTTTAAGAGTTCACAATAATAAAAGATCTAACGGTACTATTGATATTTCCAAAAAGTGAGGAAAAAATGTTCTATTCTTCAATAATGTCTCAAATAATAAAATTGACTATTTTTTTAAGACTATGTTTTTTATTCGCGTAGTAATTTGAATGTCAGTACAATAGGTCATGACTAATAAAATGGACGTGAAGACAATTCAGATAACTACTTCAGTATATTGAGGTCTAAGTTTACTTCTTTGCTGGCAATTTTGTGGAGACGTTACCTTTTAATTCGAATTTTTCAAACAGTGAGTAATGGTTCCTAGTTCTAAAAGAGCATAAGTCCGTCTCCCTCGTTTAGTAAAAATAATTTTAATGGAAGGTTCTTTAGTGAAAAGGCATTGGATGAATTTAATATTAATGTACTTAGATGTTAGTGGTCTTGTGCACGCTTTAATTTAGAATAGTTTGCCAACTAACAGTTAATTTTATTAAATTTTACTAAATACAGTGATCAAATTATTTGTTTAGATAATTCACAATTGCGTTATGGCTATTAATGATTTAATTTAATAGAGAAGGATAAAGAGGCATCTACGTTAGCAGGGAGAAAGACTAATCATATGTCGAAAAATCACACCTATATTTCATGACTGAGATTCAAACCTCGACCCCCACGTATTGGCACTACAGTCTTATGCAAACTCGATGCCTTAGACCACGTGGTCACTGGTGTGAGGGTTTTTTTTCCCCCACCACGCCTTAATAATTGTCCGGGATATACCTATTTTAATAACTCTAGTAGAGTAAGGATAAAGATGGTAAACTCTTTAGAGGTAATGTACTCGAATTTGTGTGGAGGTTAAAGTAGGAAGTCACTCAAGTACCTCTAGCTGGTATTTGAACTCCAGCCTACCCATCATGGGCAAGCCAGACTAGATAAGCCCAACACCCATTTATGCTGATTATCCTAATAATTAGATTTAAGGTACAAACACTACCCATCATGGGCAAGCCAGACTAGATGAGCCCAACACCCATTTATGCTGATTATCCTAATAATTAGATTTAAGGTACAAACACAACAAAACGTCAAACGGTTAATTTATCACCTTAGTAAAGAAAACAAACCTAGTTTCTATGTGATATGAAGTAAAACCCCAACCTTAAATTAACCGGGAATTGGTCCAACTGACAGGATCAAGACGCGGGACATTTTACGTTCACCCGAGCCACTCAACCACCAAGAGACTCGCCAGATCTCAAATCGTCCATCCGTTTTTTGGAGTGAGTTAGTTTTTGTCCCGAGAGCTCCCGAAAGACGTGTCGTGGAAAGAGGGGGTGCCTACCGCATTGTCTAGCGGTGGTCACTCTTGACCCTAGATGACTTCTTACGATACGTGACGTCATGATACGTCTTCTGGTTCCCATACTTCCAACCTATACACGACTCTCCCTCTCTACCTCTCCGCCCTGTGACTTTCCTCCTCAGAGAAAAGATCGAGCTACCCAGCGCGGATTAGATATGCTCGCATAACGGCGATAGATCTTATCTCGGATGGCAAACAAAGGGCATTTCCAGATAATTAATACCAATCAAGGATCAGATTAGTTGAGATACTTTCACTTTGGAGAAAAAATAGAGCATAGAGAGACAATTGCCTTGTCTCTGAGTGATTAGGGGTGCCGACTGAGGCCCATGAACCAACAGATGAGGTCAAAATTAGTTTATATTTGTACGGGTACTTTCCACCTCAAAAGTTTGTAGCCGTGGTTAAGTTGCTGTACTGGTCAATCACAACTTTGGAGGACCTTGGGTTCGATTTCTTACGTCATTGACGAAAATATTTGCATGCAACGTACTAGGCCAGTCCTGCTATCCAATTGGAACATACATATAAGCTGAGCTTGGAGTGGGGTGCTAGATTTAATATAATTTAGTCTGTAAGTTGTGTTATAATATAATCTGTCTGTTAATAAATACCCTAATTAAAAATGTATCATAAAT
Organism: Timema bartmani; assembly: GCA_902151455.1. Classification (NCBI taxonomy): domain Eukaryota; kingdom Metazoa; phylum Arthropoda; class Insecta; order Phasmatodea; family Timematidae; genus Timema; species Timema bartmani. Next base: position 12,601 of record CABFWB010003110.1, read on the forward strand.
ACCACAATTTAAAGAGTTAAAGTGTTACTTGGAGTTAAAGTTACTTGGAGCTATAAGTGTAGCTTTCAAAGTCAAGTTAGTTTGTGAGTCGTGTCATGGTAAAACCCTAAATTTAGAGCGTCCAATTAAGATACCAACTGGATTGGTTAACATGCGGACTAACCGCCTCGGTGGCGCAGTTGGCTAACGCGCCAGTCGTGTTGAGCTAGATCACCAAGGACGGGGAGATCAAGGTTCGAATCTCGGTCGAGTGAACTGGGGGTGGGAGTGTTCTACTCTCCCTCCACACAAATGCGGGTTCACTTCCTTTAAATTCAACCTTCCCAATTCCTAATCCATTAGTGTAATTAGTACTTAAGCGTATAACCCGAACGGGTAGTAAGACGCGGTGCTAAATAATAATAATAATAATAACATGCGTGCTAAACTTCAAGCGCATCTTGTTCAGTTTTTTCTCATAACAATATGGATGAGATTAGAATCCCGGAAGGGTGTCACGAGTGGGGACTTTTCTACATTATGTTACACTCTTCCTCATAAATGCGTTTACAATATCTCCTAGTTCTATTTTCCTCATCCCTACCTCATGCAATAGCAATGCGGATCGCCTGAACGGGTAGAAACGCATGATGCGAATTAAATTAAATTACAAAATCAAAATAACAATATCAATTATAAGAACCTTCAGGCTATACCATCGTATAGCTTACATGCCCCTTTATAGGTATGGATACATAATAAAAGAGCCTGGGTTTGACTACCATGTTCAGAGGTCAGTTTGCAATTTGAGATATGTTTCAACACAATTCGGTAGTCGAATGGTCTAAACCAGGGCTCCGCAACCTTTTAGTAGTGTTGTGCCGAAGTAATATGCAAAGTCGTCCAGCGTGCTAACCAACCCAAATCGTTTATAATTTTATACCAGTTAACTAGTACAACTATTAAAACAAATTTAAGTTGATCTTGTAAAAAATGTAAATGTAACAACATATTTCTAAATCTAATACTTTAAATAACTACTGTTTCTTGAATATTTAATATTTTAATATGAATCAGATAAATAAGAATAAATACAAAAGCTATAAATATGTTTTGCAAAATTTAAGTTCTGAAAACATTATTTTGAAATTTTTAAACAAAACCATTGAACCATAAAACACGTTTTTAAAATTATTACTCACATCAATAGTTGTAATTAAAAATACAGGATTATGTTAATTCAAATCGCTCAGCGTGCCATTGAAAATCGTTCCACGTGCCTCTCTTGGGACGCGTGCCGTAGGTTGCCATCCCCTGGTCTAGGCTTTGACCATACGGCCACTGAAGCAGATAATCTCATAATTTAACTTTGCCTTAAAATATGAGTGAAGAATGACCTTGGGCATGGGATGATTCCTGGATAGCTCAGTGGTCAGAGCATTGGCGTACTAAGCCAAAGGTCCCGGGTTCAGGTGTTAATTTTCAGAATATATTATTTGCTAAAAAGAGCTTAATTTTTATCAAACACAAAAATTATTCTCAAACTGGTACTATTCTCAAAAACATTATCATCTGTACTCCTAAGCGATACTATTAAATCAATAAATAAAAGATCTGTGAGGAAAAAGGCGTCCATCTCATTTAATCTGGTTTTTTGATGATTAGAAGGTAGGGATTCAAATCTCGATTGGATTTATTAAAGTGATTTTATTTTCCTAAATTGTTTCTCACCATCCCTCGCGCACATTCTGATACAACTCCTCTCAATTCAGTTTTCTGTTGGTCCGGATGGTTAATAAGACGCTGAGCACAGTAACGATAGTGGTTTCATTTTATTTTTACTTTCTCGCTAGCTTACAGGTAGAGAAAGTATTGTGATCGTCAAAAAAATCAAACTCGAGATTTTGATGAATCTCGACGTTTCATGACCCCCCCACCAAAAAAATCCGAAAAAGTTGTTGTTTTGGAATTTGCTTCTGATTGTTTCTCTGTCTGTACCTCCAACTAGAGCCTAAACTATTTTACCGATCGGGCTGGACCTTGGTATCTAGGGTTTTCATAGGGTTGTCCCGAGGAGTTTTTAGAATTGGATCCCTAAAAATTAAAGGTAGTTCACTGAAGGGCAAAAAGAGAAAAAGTCGATTTTCTCAAAATCGACTACAACGATTTTGTTTAAATTTCATTTATAAACATTTATAAATATTCCAAACAAAATGGCTACTTTCAATATTTCGGCAAAATGATTTTAAGGGCTCCGGTCTGATACGTAAATTATCATTTTTTATCATATCTCCGAAACTATTTGAGATATTAAATTACTTATCATTACAAATATGTAGATATATTTATAATACAAATATTTTATTCGAAGAATAGTTTTATAAAATCAATAACATTTAAGCTATACGCAAATATTTATATTCTTGAACTTTTCGGACACAAAGTATTGCGACCGTAAAAAAAAATTTAATCTGAAATGTTGATGGATGTCAACGTCTCATGAGCCCCCGAACCCTAAAAAGTGGTATTTGAAATGCCGTCTGTCTGTGCGTCTGCTTAAACTTAAAATTAGGAGTAGTTTAATAAAAGGTGAAAAGAGAAAAAATTGTTTTTCTCAAAATTGGCTCTAACAATTTTGATTAAAATTCGTATACAGGTGTTGATTAACTTTATAAATAAACTGGCTATTTTCATTTTCCCATGAAAATTACTTTTAGGGTATTTTATATAAGCTGAAATTTCCGTATCTCCGCAACTATTTGAGATAATAAATAACTTATCATTGCCAAATTGTAGTACTATTAAAAATAAAAAAGTTTTATATGAAACATATTTTTATAAAACCAACAGTTTCTGAAATATTAGCAAATATATTAATACAATTTTGTGAGATTTAGTTGTAAACATATACTACATAAGTCTTAGCGCAATAATTCTCCAATGTCATAGAGTAATTAAATATAATTAAGTCTCTCAAAAAGTTCGTTATTTTTCCTTAAACCTCTTAGGAGAAATGTTTGTACAACAATGATCTATCTCCATTTTAGACTCAATAGTCAATATTTATATTTTTTATTGGTCAAAATTTATAAATGAGGAATTTAATAGCTATGCGATGACCTGAAGATGTGCAACACGTTATAAAATGTCGAAAATTTTAAACGAAAATCAAAATTTTAATACGTAGTGTTGACACTTGTGGACCCAATATTGATCTTTTGTATTGGTCCAAACATACAAATGAGAATGTTAATTCTTTAAGAATAAAATTATAAAATTTAAGACCGGGACTCAAAAAATGTTTTACATAAGTATAGTGCAATTTATGCTTGGGTTTGCTAGTGTATATTATTTTGTTTCACATTTATTACGAGTTTTGAGTAAATATCTCAATTTTTAAACAATAGAGCGAGAAACTCCGTGCGGAGTTCCGTACCGTTTATTCAATAATCTGAGTAATGTAGGTTTAAGGAAATGTATTAGAGTTCACCATTAGAGGTGGTAAGATACATCGTGGATAATAAACCTTTCGGTGGACCCAGCTAGGTATCGAACCTCAGCCCATCAGGTTAAGAGTAAAAAAATGTTGACACAGGACTGATCGCACTGATTTCAACCTACTTGACAAGTGCGTAAAGAGTAACTCTGAGCTCGGGACGAGTCCTGAATACCGTAATGGTGAAAGTATTGGCGTACTAAGCCAAAGGTACTGGGTCCGATTCCCGTGTCCAGGTTTCACTTTTCAATTTAAAGATTATGATATTTAGTTACGGCTACAGCCGTATATAGCAACTATAATAGCTTGGCTATTTAATCCATCATTAACAACTTAAGGCTTATAGCTCAGGAAAATGAGAAGAAGTATTATCGTTTTACGCTGCATGTAGTCCTTACGAGCGGTATCTATAATTTTTGGGGGGTAAGCAAAGAGAGGTCCTTACCTCTGATGGCTCATAGTAAAGTCCCACAACAGGAGATTGCAAGGTGTTTTTATTACATTAAACTCCTCTTGAATAAATTTTAACATAACTGGGATTGTATGAATTTGTATAATATTCCATTAAGCTAAGATCCTAGGTATTGTCTTGAAGAGGAATAGAAAAACATATTATTAATAATACTTTCGGGGGATCTTTAAACCTCAGAAACATCTACCTAGGTAGGTCTTTTGTCTTTTTTGACGTACAAGAAAACCATGCGGTTGGACTTTAAAGATCCTCCTGTCCAGTCTTGGCCAGTAATTAACTTTGATTGTAGGGAATTACGCCTAGGTGTGCTCTATATATGGGAATGTAGGAAGAGTCGTACATCTTGATCCCCCCCCCTCTCTTTATATCCCTCACTAGGACGAACGCAAAATGTTACGTTTGAATACAATGGAAGAGACCTGATCACAGCCCCCTCACCCCACCCTCTTGACTCTCACAATCCTTGGATTGCCACAATGTGAGAGACTTTCTTTTCTAGGATTTAATTATACCATATGCACAAAAACAGGAGGATGAATCAGTGCTAGGCTGGCCGAGTGGTCAGACCGTCTGACTGACTTGATAGGCTGGGGCTTGAGGCGAGAAATCTCAGGAGAAACGATAACTTATAATTCAAAGAAAAATTTAAGAGAGAAGTAATTATTTCAAATTCAAAGAAAAATCTCTGGAGAAGGGTCAATTTCAAATGAAAAAAAATACATTTAATAGAAAACGTAAACCTTGAACTCAAAGATAACTTCAATTTCAAAGATAAGTTACAGAAGTGTCAACCCGCAAATCGAAAGGTAAATTTCAAGGAATAGTATTGATTTCAAATTTAAAGAAAAATTTCAGTGATAAGTATTGGTTTTAAATCCAAATATAAATTTCAGGAGAAGTGAAAGTTTCAAATTCAAAGAAAAATTTCAAGGAGAAGTGTTAGTTACAAATCCAAATATAAATTTCAGGAGAAGTGACAATTTCAAATCCAAAGAAAATTTTCAGAAAGAATTGTTAGTTTCAATTCCAAAAATAAATTTCAGGAAAATGTACAGTTTTAAATAAAAATAAAAATTTCAGGGAGATGTGTTAGTTTCAAATCCAAAGATAAATTTCAGAAGAAGTGCCAACATCAAATCTATAGAGAAATTATTGTACTAAGAATTTTGATTTTTTTCCCCATTAATATGGTGTGTTTTATACTAATGTAACGCTGAAAAAATGCCAATATAAATTAAATGTTTTAAGTGAGCTGTGTAGAATCAAATTAGAAGCTGCTACTTCACCCAGCCAACGCCGAATGCTTGCAGCTATTATACAAAAAAAAATAGTGAACATATTAATGTTAAAATGAATATACATGTTTTTTTCCCCCTAGCTCACTCGTTGTCCGTCACGCCTCTGTGTCAGAAGATGAAACCGACCATCATTGGTCCAGTAGACGACTGCCATGACTTGAGCGTGACTCCAGCACATTTGTGGAGGGTAACGGAGAAGGGCATATGTAACAAAGAGGGTCTCATGTCCATCTATATTCTAGAGTTTGAGTCTCAGCAGAGCTCGCACACATGGTTTTTGAAGGCATCAAATGTTATCTAGTTGAACACAAATTTGAACTACGTGATGTGAACTAATGGTTCAGTGCAAGGCCTGATCGAGTACATCCTAGTTCAAAGTGTACTAAACACCGGCAATTTTAAGAATCCCTCGGTTTTAAGTATATTTATTTTATCAAGGCTTTTTCCCCCAAGATGTAAGCTTGTATTTAGTTTAAAAAATACGAGGTGGAATGGTAAATAGAGTGAGATGTGGAATTTAAAACTCAATCATAGCTTAGTCAGGTTGTGATATTTTCCAAAAGGCCATTTGAGATGATGACCAATTGTGCACAAAATATTACTACATATTATAAAGGTGACAGAAACAACGTTTAAGTGCCCTGGTGGGGTCGTGTTCTCTATACCAAGCCTGCTCCTAGCACCTACTTACCTAAACAAAAACACGAGATTCCTAACTAAGTAGTAATTATGAACACATTCATGTATGAAAATATTCAAAGGTTTTAAAGTTCATTTGAACCTTTAGATGGTTCTTGATTTTTTTTTGTTCTGATAACATAAACTATATTTTTAATAACTTACCATCTCATCCTATTATCATAGTGAGATATTGAATCACTGATAGTCCTTAAATGATCCACCCTCTTCATCCTATCATCTTAGGTTAGATATCTTAAGTCAATTATGTTCAGTAGTGGCACTAAAACGTCCAAAAACTCTAAATCATTTCAAAACTAAGAAGGTAAGAGCTCGAACCACTCGCCTTTCCTTCCATTCTTTGTCTCCAAACAGGACTCGAACCAGACACACTCAATGACGATAGACCTGTGCCACGATCGTGAAACCGACAAACCCACACATCATGGAGTTAAGGCGATCTCCTGAACTCATTATTTTTGTTGGTCTTCTCTTTTCCCACGCAGGAGTCTGTGATGGACCAGTCGGCTTTGCTACCGAAAAGACAGATCAGAATTTAGCTGGAAGGACTCGGTTGCATTGGGGTGTGAGGAAGAATCTAGGAGCTAACCCCCTTTCCCTCCACATACACAATACACGTGTGTGCTCTACTATAAAACGTGCTCGTGACACGGTGCGCAGAGTACGTTTATAATTCCCTGACTTATGTCCGAGCGCTTGGCATGTTTTGAATTCATTAACGTCATCATTGCCTCAAATAATCAAGAATGTTGCCATTAGTGTTCGCTCTACCTTATATCTAATAAGTTGAGAGGTGAAGAAAATAATCACCTATAGCCCCTTCCTCTAGTTATACCTGTCAAGAGCTTCTGGTTTGAAAAGTGTTCTGTCACAAAAAATATTTACTCAGTCACTAAAATTATAAATGCACACTTTCAACTCCTACCCAGATCTGGTCTGTAAGATACGGCATCATGCACAAGGACCAATCAAATAATATTAAATTACACATTGAACTAAGAAGAAATTGGATTATCTATGCCACTTTGGTCCAACTGGTGACCCGCGGGCCAAGTGTGGCCCACGCTCACGTAAAATGTGGCCCCCACAGTATTCTGGAGTAGAATTAAAGGGAAACCCTCGTTGGGAAATGTGAAACAAGCATATTTATTTTTAAAAGGTCATGATTGCATTTTATTATGAATTTATTTTATTAGTTAAATTAAGTATAAATATATATTTATAATTTTAATTGCTTTGTGAAAGTGTATGTGCGTGCATATTTCAAAATACATATTTGGGAGATTAGTAAACTTTTTTTTCAATTAAATGTATACAAAAGTATTTAAAAATAATTGTTTATTAAGTGTTGTTTGTAGGCTTGTTGATGAAACTACTTTATATATCAGGCCTACGGTGCAAACTGATAGCCAGATTTAGCCCTTGGGATGAAAAATGTTGGACTATCCTGATCTTTATGAAACTGTCTTTCTAAGATGATCATATTTCGCCTGTTCCGTTCTCTGGACAGCTTCCTTCAAATCTTCATTACAAAATTTGCTTTAGTCAAAATGTTGTAAATGTGTCCGATATTATGTGAAAGAAAAGTGTGTGGGCTTTTTAATAGGGTGTAAATTTATTAGAATATTTTAAAATAATATAACTTTGATTAAGTATGTTGTTATTTTGTTTATTTTTTTTTGTCACGGCGTCTTATTACTCGTTCGGGCTATACGTTTCTATTTTAATTACAACTACGTGTTAGGGATGAGTAAGGTTTAAATTAGAAAAAGTGTACCCGTATTGGCGTGGAGGATGAGGGAAGATTAATTTAGGGAAATCTACCGTCATTAGACCTGACCAAGATTCAAAGCCTGATCTTTCTGACATTGATATTCCAGTCTATTGCGAGAGTGACAACTTAGACCAGGCGTGTCAAACACATTTAATTATAAGGACCACATTGAAAACTAAAAATACTGAGAGGGACACATTTAAAAAAGAAAATCTGTACTGTCATTATCTTAGGTAAAATTTTCCAACTTCGTGTCATATTATAACGTAAAGAAAAGAGTAGGCCCCTATGATACAAAACAATAAGATGAACCCTATATGTTTTACCTACATTTTGAAATATTTTATTTGCAGTAATGGTGTTAATGTCGGGCTTTAAAACTTACGCTAAAGTCGCTTTTATAATGGTTGACAAAATTGTGTCCGTAGGCCTTGATCAATCGGGTGTTCGGTTCCATTTCATGTGAGAAGGCAACAGTTCACACATTTGCGTGGCGTCAAACATTGCACTTATTTGATGCTCCAATTCAACTAATGTTGGGAATTAATCCATGTTGGAGAAAGACTACAGATTCATGCACTAACATTATATGCCAGAATTTCCCAAATTATGCCAAGTTCCCAAATATCACATTCCCAAACGTTGTATTTCCTCGACCTTTATAAAAAGAATAGGGATGCATTGCATTATGGTTCATCATAAGGTTCGTGGACCGCTTAAAATCATGGCCGCGAGTTTGGCATCCCTTCCTTAGACCTTTCTACCATTGAAGAGGATGCTGATAAGATTACTTCCTTACTCAGTAGCTCATTTATTTGGCTTGTATACAAGGTTGGCTTTCTTTTTTCTGCTTCATTTAAATCATCATTACATTGCATTAAATTGTGGCTGAATTGTTGGGTTTGCTTATGTAGGAGAGAAAATTATTTGCCCGGGTTTAGGTCAACTTATTGACTTATTTGGCATTCTTACAAACTTGAGTCTAGCTTTTTATTTTTTTACAAGCTCGTTGGGTATATTTATTGGCAACTTGCTCAAATAATAGCTTTGTTTACATGTCTGGTTTGATTGTTCGGCGGGCTTAATCACTTTTTTCCGCTATCTTTCCTGAGCACCTTGTTTGTTTCACCAAATCATTTAATTATACTGATAGTAATATTTTCAAAATTACTAGGTCGACTTATAAATAATAGATTTATCATCGATTTTGTAATGGTAGAATATTTGTCATAGCTATGTAAAATAATATTAGGTTTTCAAAAAGTTTGATATATCTTAATGAGAATAACAATGTGAAGTGTATCAAACTGTAGCATACATAAGACGCGATTTATTTTTATTATTAAAACTTTAACTTATTCATGTGCTTAATAAATTAATACTCTCATCTTAAACATTCTCTTTTTTATTTCCCTGTGATTTTACAATTCTCTATGTAGTTATGTTAGTATTATAATAATAATTATTAGTAGTAGTATTACTATCATCATCATCGTCATTATGATTAGTATTTTTTGAGTGCTTTAACTCAGGTATGGCTCATCAGTTTTTGTGGCGGCATTTGTAGTAAGCTAATAGTCACCCATGCATCACCAGCGTTCATATCACGTGTGTACCAACATTTGTACAGGCTGGAATTCGAACCAAACACCCCTCCGTGAGTCTGCGGAATTATTAGTTGAATTTCTTACCAATGAATGGATTGGAATTATATCCATCACTCCTCCCATTTCTCCCTCAATTCGTTCCAAGTAATTAATGCTGACATCTCCATAGTGTAAGCGTTATTGTAATGGACTTCATAACCTAATAAATCACCGACAACCCGTGTTTTTTTCAGCTCACATATGATGAATCAACTGGGCGGAACCTATAACTAAACATTATGAACACTACAACTTCACAACTTGAGACGCGCAGGCGGAGTTGTAATTTATGACAAGAATAATTAGTATGTGTGAAACTTTAAAATACAGGGTATGTACAATTTTATTGTTGTTGTTTTTTCTCTTTACATGATGGCTTGGCGGGTCTTATAAAGTTTGAAGTTCAAACTGGTCATAAAAAAAAAGCTATTTGAATTAATAAAAGTTTAGAAAATACAGGATATGTTTCAAAGATTGATTTGCATATAAATTGTATGAAGGATAAAATAAAATGTTTGATAATTTTAAATTATTTATGCAAATGAAATTGTCGTGAAAACGTGAGCAGAAGGTAAAATTTTGTATTTACTTTCTCTTAGTACCCTAAGAGCACCCTTTTATTCTCCTACTTCTAGCAGAATTTACAATTTAACTAAGGTTGCTGAGTCAGCTGCCGCGTCTATCCTCTGAAAAGTGAAATGAAAATGTTTAGGTGGGTGGCGACAGGAAAAAATATTAAGGAAAAAATAGAATAAAAGAAGACTAACCAACATTAACTAAGCTCTCTTTCAGATGTGTCAAAAAAGCGTCAACTACAGAGAACCTATGAATACATAAAAGCAGATTAAATCTTAAATAACTACATTTGAAACAGTTAATGATAATGGTACTATATTTACTGCCTCCGTCTGAATATTGCATTGGACTCATTCAACCATTTATCTAAGACCTAAGTTATAGGGCAGTTTTAGATGTACTCGTGAAATTTGTACAGAGACTACCTCTAGGCAACAGCTGAAAAAAATTCTTAAAATCCCGATTTTTTGTTTTAAATGTATTCTCCTAGTCAAAATTAGGGGAAAACAGTCAATTTTCTCGCCAAGACACGTTCTCATCAAATGAACTTAGATAAATAGTTTGGCAAAACTATAAAATATAATTTTTTCAAACAACACTTGGTTATGTTCTTATCAATTCAAAAATAGTTAAGTTGACTTATTCACGAAATGTGAATAAATAACCAATGAAGGCCTACTTTAATAAAAAATGTAAATTAGGGAACAACTGAAGACTGGCTACCTATGACACGAAGAATATTTAAACTTTTCATTACACTCATTTGTGAAGTATTTAATAGGTATATCCAGTAGATATATACTTCTTCCACCATATTTTTTCTATGTAATATTTTAAAAAGATTTCACTGAGTTTAGCGAATTATAAATT
>CABFWB010003110.1:43376-87512 GCA_902151455.1 Timema bartmani
ACCAAATCTATCAATTCTTCGTCATCACTCCCAGAAAAGCGGGGCTGAGTAGCTTGTTGTTTCTTAGGTCCCATTTCAAACACATTCACTATACAACTAATGACTGCAATAAACACACCAAAACGTCTTAATGCGCTGCGCAGGTCGCAATTGACTGCTCCAAAGGCAGTCGGGCTGTTGCGTCGCGCGCATCACGTTGGCGCACTACGCATCGCATTGTATAGGAAAACACTCGTATTTAACCCCTATTATTCAAGTGCTCAACGCATTGCGTCGGACGCATTGCGTACTGCGCCGCGCATGTATTGCGTCGCTAGGAAAACGTAGCTTTACGCCTATTCAGTCGATATGCCTCTTGGTCTAGCGCCATTAGTTAAAGCCACAAGTGCGTAATAGTCAGTCGTTGCCGGGAGTGAGAGAGAGAGAGATCGCGACGTACACAACAGAGAATGGGGCATCGGTAAGCTTTCACAGTCACTTCAATAGTTGTGGTGGGATATTTCTTGAATTAATACAGCATGTAGCGTTATTTTCTTAGAGCGTTGTAGCTTTTATAAACGCTATATAGCCAGCCAGGTATTTATGAGTCATTATCTCCCACAAGTAAAGGAATAAAAGATAGAAATAGCTTGATCTCAAGTGCAGATAAGCTTCTTGAGTTCCAACTTCCAATGTTCAAGCCACTCTGGATGCTAATAGTTTGAATGTTGGATTTATCCTTTTTTGTAGCTACCTAACACATTTAACAAAATTTTACTCTAATTATATTTTTTTACTTTAAGGTTTTAACTATCGAACACATTTTACAAGAATTGCTGATAAATGAAAATACTTTTAATTATAATACCTGCTTCACTGGCCGCATAGTTTAAGGCGTCACTCTCGCAATATATTAGACTGCCAAGGTGGTGAGGTCGGGCCTTGATTCCGGTCAGGTGTACTGAGCGTGGTTTATCCTAAATGATTTTCCACTCCCCCTCTCACAAATTAGAGTAATTTAGTAGGTCAACATAGGTGCATAAACCGTACGGTTAGTGGATGCGGTGCTAAAAAAATCTACTCATAAAAATTGTTAATTTGATCAATAGTGTTATTACTACATTAACTAGTGTACCTAGTTACCTATAGAGTTGGCTCAGTTACAGCGAGACCGACTGGTGAGATCAACCTGACTCGGGAAACGGGACATGGTTATAGTCCAGTCCAGCAGGGATATACATTGAACATAGAAGTTGAAGGGTCAATGTTTTCCTCATAGATGATTTTCAACCATCAATGTTTTGTAGCGATGTCTGAGACAGCGATATATTTATGTGTTTGTTTTAAAAATAGTATATTTTTATTATCAGTTTTTAATACATTTTTTGAATTGATATATGAGTTTCATATTCATTTATTACAAATACACTTCAGTTACAGTTTCAATTAGTTTGAAAAATATTACCAACATTTTTGATTCTGTAACATCGATGTTCTCAGACGATGTTCTTTTTTCATCTATGTTACTTTATTAATAGGGATATCAATTTTTTCCCTCAATGTTCATCCAAATTATAGTACTATTTGAGTGCACTAGAATGGGTTTCTATTTGTTAGATGTGACCCCATTCATGTAAATAAGCATCTGTGGCCATATGTCAAGCTCATTTAGTCTGGTTTTCTGGTGCTGGGGAGGTTTGGGTTCGAATATCAGTTGGGTGTATGAGGGTGTGTTTCCTAAATGGTTTCTCACTCTTCTTCCATGCAAATGCGGGAAAATTTCCAGAAGAATTCTACCTTACTCTTCCCTAATCCTGAACTGTTGTAAAATGTTTGACTTTATTAAAAATAAAAACAGTATTGTGATCAAATCATCATGAACGTTTTCGGCTTCGAGATTATGCTGAATTTAAGTTTTATGTGATTCCAAACCCAAAAAAGTGGATTTTACAATTTTCAAAATATTGCCGAGCGAAGACCGCTTCAAATATATTTTAAAGGCATCTCATTTTAGAGAAAAATTCAGGCGAGGGGTAATCTAAATAACTTATAGAAACAACCAAATTTAAAAAGTGTTCAGGGGGAAGACCCCTTCAAATAGCTTTTAGAAAATCTAAATTAAAAAAAAACTCTGCGTGAGGACTTTTTAAATTAGCTTCTAGGCTCTAATAGAGATATTAAAATTTTAGAAATTTCCGGAATGAGAAATACTTCAAATAGCTTCTAGGAGAATCAAAATTTTTTTTAAAAAAGGAGAGAGGACTACTCTAAAGAGCCTTTAAAAGAGTATAATTTCCGAAAATCTAGGTAAGGACCACTACAAATTAGTAACAGCGAAAGCGGGGCGTGGGGTGTAGGGGAAGTTATTGCCTCTTCTGGAATAAATTAGATGTATTCCAAAACTTGTAATTATTCTCGAAATTGAAGCTGAAAAACTTGCATCAAAATACAAATAGCATCTAAGGGTTTTCAATAATTTTTTTAAATTTGCCAGGTAGAGGACCACTCTAAATAGTTTCTAGAGGTATCGAATTTGAAGAATTTCCTGGGATGGATGCAAATAGATTATATATGCAAATAATTATTTTTTTAATCAGGTAATAACAACTCCAAATAGTTTCTAAAATTATCAAATTTTTAAAAAATGTCCAGGTAAGTATCATTCCAAATATCATCTAAATATAAAAAATATATTTTTTTTAACTGATGGAGAAGACCACTTTAAAATCTTCTAGAGGCATCTAGCTGTCAAACAAAAAATAAGGTCAAGATCACTCTAAATTGTTTCAAGGGGCATCCAAATTTCAAATATTTCTAGGGGACTTTAAATTGATTTTAAGGGAATCCGATTAATTTTTTTTAAGTCAATATGAGAACTACTCAAAATAGCTTCTAAAGGCATCTAATTTCCAAAAATTTGCTGAAGGAAGACCAATCCAAATAACTTATAGAAGCATTCAAATGTCAAAAAACTTCTGGAGAAGACTACTAATAAAAACAGTTCTATATTCAAAATTGTGAGGAGGATCACTCCGAATGGCTTTTATGGACATCCAATTTTTAAACATTTATCGGGGAAGAGTGGCAAGTCAAGTCCCCCCTCCCCCCCAAAAAATATTTATTTTGTATTTATTTTTTGCTTCCCCCCTCCCCCCCCCCCCCCAACACCTTCTTAATATAGTTCTTTTCCCACCTCCCCCCCTCTCCCTTTTTAACCACTTAATGTGGTAAAAAACAAACGANCCCAAAACCCTACACAAATAAGGTTCCTTCACCACTGCTCAGGATCATCAAAGAACTTTAACATTTTCAATTGAATCTCTAGACTGCTATGAACATTTAGAGCACAGCGTTCTGATGATAATTTCTTCGATGAGACTTAAAGAAAAACTTTAAAGACATATGAGGAAATTAATTAAAAATCCTATCAGTTAAACAGAGACCAATATTTTGATGCTAAGACGACAGCTAGGAAAACAAATACTTTTCAGAAATGAGGAAAAACGAAATTCATATAAATGTGTTAGTTCCTTATTTCAAGGTATTGTCAAACGATTAAAAAAAAGTTAGAACCGAAGATAATATGTTTAAATTTGACATTGACATAGCTGATTTCAGTTTTATCAAGTTTTTTCCTTTGTTTTAAGGAATTAGAAGGAGAAATAAGGATTTTTTTTAATATATGAATATTTTAATACACTTTCTAACAACCTTGCACTTTCAGGACTGGTTTCAGACCATTGGTGTGGAAAATGGATTTTCGCAATTTATCAAGGTTACCAAAGACTTTAGCGTGACTCCTGTCACAAGTACCACTTGTCAATGGGCTTTATATAAACTGATTCAGGCCAAGAATAAACTACAATTATTCAGGACCACCTTGATAAGTTGATGCTTCGATATATTGAACAAATTGGATGTTGATCTAAAGATTGAAAAACTGAAAAGCTTTATGTAAAAAGGTGCAATAAGTGCAAAAAGGGTAAAACGTTAATCTAATCAAAAAGGATGAAAATGGTAAGTAAAAAGGGTTAAAATATAAAAAAGAATAAAAGAATTAAAAGTGAAAACTCCAAAAATTCAAAAAATTCTTAAAAGGTAGATAGGGCAAAAAGGGTTAAAGTGTAGTAAGGGCAAAAAAGAAAAAGTAAATATTATCGAATAGGATATAAAAGTTAAAGATGTAAAAAGAGGCAATAAGGAAAAAAGGGCAAATGCTCAAAAAGGGTAAAAAGGACAAAAAGGGGCGAAAATTGCTAAAAAAAAAGTAGATAGGACAAGAGGGGTAAAAGCAATAAAAGGGTAAAAGTACCTAAAGGGCAAAAAGGATCAAAAGGGTAATAAAAAAAATGTGCCAAAAGGCAAAAAAGTTAAATAAGGCAAAAAGAACAAACAGTTTTAAAGGGGTAAAAGTGCCAAAGAGGCTAAAAGTGTAAAAATGCCAAAAGGTTCCAAAAGTGTAAAAAAATTAAAAAGGAATTAAAGGGCAAAAATCACATTTAGTGCAAAAAACTTAAACGGAAGGAAAAGGATAAATGGGATAAAAGGGGTATAAAATTCTAGTATTTTTGATTATATCTACTTTTTCACCCTTTTTACTCTTTCTGTCCCTTTAGAACTTTTTACAACTTTTTAACCTTTCTACCCTAAAATAAAACCCTCTGTTCCACTTTGTCCTTTTTAGGCTTTGTCCTTTTTAGGCTTTTTAGGCTTTTAGGCTGTCTGCACTTTTTACCCTTTTAAATTGTTTTACACCTTTTACCCATTTTACTTACCCTCTTTAAACATATTTTTAAAAAAACTTGATAAGCTATACCTTTTTAGACTTTTTATATTTTTTTGCTCTTTTTACCCCATGCCAGAAAAGTTTATAAACGGGAAATCTAAAAATTTTCTTCGGGAAATTGGGGTGTGGGGGCTTTATATATATATATATATACACATACATATACACACACACACATCACTCTAGGTGAGGTAGAACAATAAAATTTGGCAAACTTGTAGAAGTACTACTCTATATATTCAAATAAGTTCTAAAAACTTAAATTTCAAAGTTGAATTCAGCGAAATAGTGGAGGGTGGATTCCACATTTTCAAAACTAATTGAAACAACTGCTTACCAGTATGGTATATAACAACATTCAGCAGAAAGATAACTGTACCGTATCATAAAATTTGAAAATTTTAAACTTTAAAATGGAAATCTGGGAAATAGGAAAGGGGGTGTAAACAGAAACAAAGTTTTTAGTTGCGATGGTAAATAATTGTCAGGAATGTAGTGCCAAATTCCAAAATAGTAAATACTTAAATTTTCTAATTCGGGCTTTGTGTAATATTTGGAGGGGATTTCCAAAATAAATATTAAAAACTACTTCTCATTGTGGTTAAAGATTTAAATTTGTCAGCCTGTTATAAGATACACCTCAAACATTATGAAAACAAACTAAATTTCAAAATGAAAGATCGGAAAATAGGAAGATGGGCGTTATCTACAAAAATTTCAAAGCTAATATAATATATCATTTCCCTTGTGGTATAAAAGTAAAATATTTACGTACAGGTATAGGGACAACACCAAATAACCAGAGAAGTGTTTGAAATTTTTTAATTTCAAAACAAGGGTCAGAGAATTGGGTTGGGAGTGGAAGTGGGGGGATTAAAATTTCCAACCATATAAAAAAAACACTTTTTGGTGCGGTAGGAAAATGGTAGACGTGCAAGTAGTTAAAAAGACCAATCCAGATGATCAGAAAATACTGAAAATTGGTTCCAAAATTTAAGGAGTGCAAATTTCACAATCAATTAGAAAAAAACTGCTTGGTGTATCATAAAATCGAAATATGGCCGGTAGTTACAGGAACCAATATGTATCTATAAAAGGCCATTATTTCATTTATGATGACTTTTTTAACTTTGATGCTCTTTTTACCAATTTTGTTTAGTAATAATGTATATTGCATCATTATACTTCTATTATGATTGCTTTTATGCAAAGATTTTTGGATTATAGTAAATCCCTATTTTGACATGTTTTAGTCAGTCAGCCTATTTTTCACATTTAGTCGCATCATTTATACCAATAAAAGATTAATATTTAAAATTATATAAATGTTTGGATACTTTTACCTTTGGTTAATTTTATATCATAATTAAAATTAAAGCTTCTTAAAGATTCCCCGTGCGAAGAACGGGCACACAAGCTAGTTAGTTCTAATAACAGATACACAGCACACTCAGATTCTTACAAAAATAAAATCTATAACATGGCTAAATATTGTGGGCAGACTACTAAGTTGGTAAGGTGAGTACACGCAAAGTATGAACGATTATTTGAACTAATCACTCCCTTTCTGTACCTGGGCTCAAGAAGCTTTAGGGGTCTACTAGGTCTAATATTTTTAAGTATGCTTAGTTAAATTCCTAATTTATTTTATTTTTTATCACAGCGTCTTAATTATTATTATTATTAGCACCGTGTCTTACTACCCGTTCGGGTTATACGCACAGCGTCTTAATACCTGTTCAGGTTATACGCATAGATGATAATTACTCTAATGGGGTAGGGATGAGAAAGGAAGAATCTCAGAGGTGATCTACCCGCATTCACGTCAAAGGAGAGTGGAAAACAATTTAAGAAAATCCACCCTCAATAGACACGACTAGGATTCGAACCCCTACTTCTCTGTTAGCAGCAGACCAATCCAAAACAAGAGTGACGCCTTAGACCGTTCGACCACTGACGTGGGTATTGATCCTTAATTTGTTTCTATACTTAGCACCCATACTTTATATAAGCGAATGGTAGTATTGTTTCATGTCAACTTTGGTTTTTAAAATACATTATAAACAATAATTAATATCTGGCTTATTGAACAATACATAATTCATTAATGAATTAGACACCCTTTGGTTTGGGCATGTTTTGTTTAGTGATGACTGGTGTGGGAATGTCTTGTGTGTCAGCCGAAGCGAGGTAACAGATGGGAGTGGCCTAACCAACTCTTGACTCCACCCCTCTATAGTTCAGTGTTCCGTCCAGAGATAGCCCTAGTAACAAGGGGCGAGATTTTAGTGTTACAGCCTCTAAGTAGATAACAAATTACTCGATAATTAAGATTTGAATTATAAATATGTTTATAGTAAATTGGTCCTAAAGAGTTTAAAAGTGATAACTCATTTCATAAAAACTCAAAATGCTGTGTTATTATATTTTTTAGGCTGTGTCAAAAAGAGTAAATTTTAGCATATTTTCACAAATGATTAATAAAGTAAGTAAAAAACAATAAAAGCTAGGAGCAGGTCTCACCTTTACACCCTTCCTTTACAAAATAAAACAAGTGCCTTGTTCTTGCGATGTATTTACGAGGCTATATAGGTTACATAAGTTGTTCATGCAAACCAGCAAATACATCACTTTGAGATGGGCTCTTAAGATTAAATCACGAAACTTTAAACAGTGAATGCTTTAGCAAGTTATCGGATGAGTCTTGCCTTACGAAATTTATTATTATGGTTTTTAATATCCTTTGGGTGCACTTTATTAAAAACATCCTCTCATCCTTACCCTTTAGAGTAAGCCTTGAATGGTTTTAGTGTTAAGCGTAATAATAAAGAAAGAAAAACCACTTCAATGATTTAGGTAGTGGTAGAAGTGTAAAAAGTAGCCTATGTTTGATAATATTTCATTTACTACTACACACACCCAGACTGGTAGAAATACATTGATTACAGATTGAATGTGGTCTCATCCTTAATAAGGGTTGCTGATATCTCAGATACTTTCTTTTGCATATGCAACAACGTTTTCTGACAAGTACTGCTGGTTGCTTTAATACAAAGGCGCAGCTGTGTGCTTTTCTCATTCAATACGAGATGGTGGTATAGGGGAAATATTTTTCTAGATGCAAGGTTGTCCTCGAACATCAATTCTGATGAAATATATAAAAATAATATTACATTTCATATTTTTTAGTTCTTATGCTTGTATGTTTTCTAATAATTAGAATTAGACCAACATTCTCTCCAGATATGATAGTTTAAGTCACTTTTAATAAAGACTTTCACTGTAATTGCTATATATTTTCAAAACTATGACTTGACAAATTTAATATAAAAACAAATATAAATAAGATGCTGTCACCAAGGGCCTTAATTGGAAGGCATGTTTGGATAAACATTTTATGTTGTGAGTGGCGAGTGACATAACGAGTGTTATAAGGAGTGTTATGATGAATCAATAACAAATAAACTAGAAGCGCTGACTCAAAAAGGAGGTGTCAGCATTCCATAGCAAGAAACCCTGGTGGGTGGCCCGATTAAAATGGGAGGGTTCGGAGTCCTCGGGGCTGACTGCAGAAGATTGTAAGCTGGGAGGTTGCACTACCTGTCATGGGGCCACACGGGTTAAGTCGTCGGGTTCACCAAGTATCAGTTGGGGCCACTACTCGAGCCCAGGGAACCAGGTTCGACGATCATGCAGGGACCACCTAGCAGTCGGGCAGGCTCATTTTAGTTTCACCTTTAACATCACATTTGTAATAGTATAGTCATATAAATAAACCTTTTAAAAGCCAAGTCTAACGTCAATCACGAACCCACACGAGTAATTAAATCATCCCCCCCCTTACCCTCAGCCAAAGACATCCTGACAGATCTCCAGGCCCACACGGTTCAACATACGAAAACGTGGGTGGTGACAATGCTGTATAAAAATCACATTTAAAAAATTGGTTTATTAAAATGACAGAACAATAATAGAGACATATTTATTTACCTTAAAAAATATATTACATAAAAACTAGGTCAAATGTCTTGGTTTAAAAGATTTTAGCTAACATTTGGGAGTTTTCTAATATTCACACAAACAAATTTACAAATCAGCAATTAGATTTTAAATAAACCCAAAAGACTATTTTGCCTTTATTATGAATATGACATAAAATACATTGACGTATAAACAATCTCACCCATTAACAGTCAGATACAAGCTGTTAAAGGCCTTTTATATATAACTGTGCAAACCTATTTTGAAATTTTAAAATGTCTTCCATAAATTATGTACAGTAGAATTTGAATGACACAAAATATTGCAATGCTAAATTAAACAAAATTAAGTAACAAAAAAAAATACATATAAAATTTCCTCAAACACTCGAACTAACATTAACTTTTATGTCCAAAATTGAAAATGAAACAAAGTAATAGTTTTAAAATGGCTTGAAGAATGACAAGAACGTTGAAATTAAAATACATCCTGTGAGAATGGTTTGAATCTCGGTCAGGATGGATTTTAATCTTCATGTATGATGATAAAGCAGTAACCGTTTATGTGGGATGGAAGGGAACATGAGTTAAGGTCTGAATTCGATTTAGTTTTTATAACAAAAAACACTTTTTTAACCAAAATAGATCAACTATTGCTCCAGTAAATACGTTTAATTAATTTTCTACGTATAGTTTTATCAAGAGTTCTTGAATATTTGACATGGATATTACAGAATATGACCAAGACTTTTTCTACCTATTTAAAATGGTTTCTAGTCAAATGCTGCTTTGTTCATGACAGATATTCAAGAGTGGTGTAGATTACTGTGGGTTACTTACTTACTTTATCCCATTAGGAACTTGAAAGTTCATTTCTGCACTTACAAAAGTATACCCTATCTCTTTCAGGTCCATTCTAATGTTACCCTCACATCTGCTTCTAGGTCTTCCCAGTGGTCTCTTCCCATTGGGTTTGCCAGTAATTACCTTGAACAATTCTATAAAATCTCCCATTCACGCTGCATGTCCTACCCACCGTAATCTATGAGATTTTACTATCCTAATAATGTCTTGTGATGAGTACAGGGTATGTAACTTATCATTATTTAACCTCCTCCCACTCCCCAGTATATAATCCCTTTTAGTACCTAATTTCTTCTCAGGCACCTTGTTTTCTAACAGCATACATTTTATTTTTTCATGTAAGGTAAGAGACCAAGTTTGACATCCAAAGAGAATAAGAGAGTTTCTATGTGTAGAAAATTAGACTAAATGTATCTACTGAAGCAATGTTTTATTTATTTTGGCCAAAAAGAATGTTTGTCATTAATAGAAGGAACATGGAATGAAAAACAGTATAATTATGACAGTCACAAAAGTTATTAAACTACTTTCATATATTCAAATGTCAAGTCATGATCTACAACTGTCACAATACCTATACAATAATTCTAATAATAATAGTAAAAAGTTATCAATGTCGACAAAGAAGAAAGTTTATATTTGCCAAGAACTCCTTTTTTCTGTGTTCTTACTGAAATTTAAAAATGCTTATAAAAATAACAAATAAAAAACAAACATTTTACAAATGACTTAAGTAAAAATATTCACAATAGTTTATTCAGTGTATAAAATTATTATTATTATCAGTCTTTCTTATCGAGTATATGTGAGCACTAAAAGATTCTTCGTCATCAAATCCTCCAATTCTTTACCGGTGCATCAGTTCTCGCAATACATAACAGGGAGGTCAAGATTAGAACCTCAGGCATACTGGGAGGTCGTTTTCCCCACATGTAATTCACCACTTTGTTTATTCATCCTCTTTCCATACTAATGCGGGTGTATTTTCTCTCAACGATCTTCCTTGTCTCTTCTCCTCATATTAGGTCAATAATAAACCTCATGCTTAATGTATTAACTAAATAAACATTCATTTAGATTTAGCTTTAATTCACATATTGTTTTCTCAAGCTTTAATTTTTTGGTGAACTTATTTTATTCTAATAGAAAATTGTGTATTTACTTCCATATAACTTTTTTATTACTGTTAATTTATTTTTTTAATAGTTTTTCATGTTAATTCTCTTGCAAAAAAATTTTCTGAAGGGAAATTCCTTTTGGTGTCTCTTAGCACCATGGCAAATTATAACCAAATTACAGTAGTTGATAAATGTAGATGTGTGCCTCCAGAGAGAAAAACAGAAAAACTGTTTATTTTAGTAAATATTGTTCCACTTTGGAAAATTTACATATTTGTTGAGAGATTGCCAAAGAATACAAACCCTTTTAAGAATTTTTTCAAGAATCTTTATTTTGTTATTTTATCTTAAATTGTTTGTGAGTTTTTTGTTTAGGCTTCTTGAAGAGTTTGTTGAGGACTTATAAAGCATAACTCATTGTTTACAGCTGATTTTAGTAACATTAAGACTTTCTACTTTAACTGCCTACATACCATCCAATGTACGTGGGCTATGGTTGCATCCTTGTATGGGGTGATTTTGGGGGTTCGAATCCTGACTGGGTGTGATGAGGGTTTTTTTTTTCCCAACAGGTTTCTCGCTCACTCACCACTCATAAATGCGGGTACATTTAACTTCCATTCTACTGCCCAGTCCCTACCTTGTTAAGATAAATATGCTGGTATTAAGACGCGATGCACAAAAAAAACCTTCCTACTTCCAGGGAACTGCCTCTAGAATCCAGCGCTGACTGACGTACTGAGAGCAAGTGCTGAGCAATAAACTGTCTTCTGGATTTCTTGACTTGGGGATATCGAGGCACAATCCACTGGAGGCATGTTGCATCGTTTCGTTCTGAAAGTAAGAAACACATTGGTGACAATCAAGGTGGGGAGCGATATTATTAACAATGCAGCAAACTTTTACATAACATTTTAAAACATAATTAAACTTCACATTTATATTGATTAAGAAAATGTTATGTTGCAGCTCCATTTCAAGAGCAATACGTACTGCTGTACAGTGAATACATATGACAATATATGTCGCAAAATAATCTTACCCATTTTTTTTAACTTCTATTCATCCCTCCTTCCCTATTTTCTGGAGTAGCACTTTTAAATTTAAAATGGTCAGGCGTTTATCATCATTTTGCCGAGTTTCGATTTTATACCATGCATAGAAGTAGTTTGTTCTATTAGTTTGGAAAATTTTTAATTTTCTCTCACATCTTAAAGTGTTTTGTCTGTTTATACACCCCATAACCAATCAGCAGAAAGCCTAGCTTCTGAGTTTGGATGATTTACATTTCTCTTTTCAACAGAAAGTTGGCTCAGATTGAAATTGCGTGAGGCCAGAAATTTATTGTTTTGGTTAACTGACAATTTAGCTCATTGTTCATACTTCATTGTTTACATTACACAACTTTAACTGTGTCATGAGAAAATAAGTGCAATTCAGCGTAGAGTGTTACAGTTAGATAAATGTTAGCAAGTGTTTCTACAATTAAAATACTATATATGAAAGCAGATTATAAATACTAGATTTGAAATTTTTTTTTTTTATGTAAGTTAGTATAATAATTTCTAGTCACTGTTTATATTGAAAATTTGTCAAAATGAAAATTTTATGATCAAGTTAAAATAGAAGTCTAAGGCATCACTCTCACAATAGAGTGGACTACCAATGATGAGGAAATTGTAGTTTGAATCCCAGTCAAGTGTATTGAGATTGGTTTTTCCAAAAAACTGTTTTCCAGTCTCCCTCCACGCAAAGGCGGGTAATCGTCCTTTAAAATGCAACCTTACTAATCCTTAACCCAGTAGGTAATTAGTACATAGGTGTATAGCCCAAACAGATAATTAAATGCTGCGCCAACAAAAAAATCTTTGATTTTGAGCTATTAACAGATTGTTTTCTAAGTTTAAAAAAATAAAAAGAATGTTGAACACTCTAACCCAAAAATATTCTTAGTTTTGTAAATGGCTCTTCAAACATGGGAACCATCTATCTACCATAGTTCCAAAGTTCCCCTCCATTGGCTAAAGTATCGTCACTATTAAGAGTGTATCTGTTACCTCCTGGTGGTATTTCCACCTCTGGCGACGGGAACCATTGCACGCCATGATCCGAACCTTGGGCTTAATGGCGTCGTCTCTTTCAGGGGCGTCCAGGCACACCGCCTCATCTGTCATGACAGCGCCCTCTGGCGTCATCACGAACATCTGTTGGAGACTGTGACCCGCTGTGCAGGCCATCAAGGAAGCTGCACCCATTGGCTGGTTGAGGGTACCTTTACCTGTCGGCTTCACCATGCACTGGTCCGTCAGGCGGCTGCGGATCTGCAACAGGACCTTTCGAGTTAGGGTTGGATTGTGATCCCCATCTTACCACCCGTTCGGGCTATCCACATAGTTAGACTAACAGAGTATTTATGAGGACGGTAGGATTTAGAGGATGTCTACCTTAATTTGCAGGAGGAGAGAGAGGGAAACAATTGAGTAAAAACCACCCTAAGCACACACGGTTGGAATTTGAACCCCATTTGCCCTTTCATGGGTATACCAGAGAATACGAGCTTGACGTTTAGGCCCCATACCCACTGGTGTGGATTTAATTGCTTGACTTGATTAGCTATCCATTATGTAGTATAATTTTATACATTATTATTATTTCTAGCACAAAGGTTATTTAATGACTAAATCGATGGGATAAAGATAAAGAGAGAAGTTGATGGAAATTCACCTCCATTAGCTTGGGGAAAGGATGGGGAAAACTACAGTAATAAATCACCCATGTAAAACCACTTGTAATGTATCCAGCTGAGATTCAAACCTTAACTTCCACCATCACAGGCAATCCAATATATTGCGAGACTGGTACCAAATACCATGTGACCACAAGTATTGGTTTAATGTTTTATAGAAATGTAGACATGACGTGATATAGTTTAACTACTTAACATCGCTTTGTGATGCTACAAGTAGTAAAATATTGTTTTATGTTTTGGGTTTTACACTTTTATTGTGTTTCCAAAATAAATAAACGAATTTGTGTTCCTCATACCTTGACAAAAACTCTCCTAAAGGTATAAAAGCTTATTTATTTAAAAAAATCATTTTTCACGGCGTCTCATTTCCTATTTGGTTTATACTTACATGAATTAATCACAACTAATGGAGTTAGGGATGAGAAAGGTTTAATTTAAAAAAGTATGTCCACATTTTCGTGGAGGGAGAGTGGAAAACCATTTAGGGGAAACCACCCTCTGTTCACCCGACCAGAATTTGAACCCTGATTTCCCCGTCATCAGCAGTCAAGTCTATTGCAAGAATGACACCTTGTATTTATATCTTTTGGAGGGTTCTTTATCTTTTTCACACTCATATTTTGTAAATAGTAACCATGTTCCTACATTGAGATATGGAAGATGCCTCCCAGTTTCCAAGTTAAACGTTAATGTCTCCATTTTTAGGTAAAGGAGCTAGAAAGTCTGTGCTGTGAACTGTACCATTTATTTTACTAGTTTTAATATCATACACACAAAAATAATTAAGAAAATAGATAACTGCTAGAAAACTTTTTGAGTGAATAATTTTAATTATTTACACAAATATAAAAGCTAAAAAGGAAAAAAAAAAATTACCTCAATGAGAAAGTCCTTAAAGGGTTTTTTTAACTTGAGATTTTTATTAAAATTTAAATTAGAGTATTAAATGTACACATTGAAGCGATTTAACATATCATTCCATGACTTAATACAAACTTATTTATATAAAAGACCCAAGGCCCTAGTCCATTAATTCATCGCTGTGAAAGGGGAACCCCCAGTTTCACAAATAACCAATTTTTCAGCTGGGCCAAGAATATAACCCTGGATTTTAAATGTAATAGCTAGAGACACAACCAACTGGGCTAAGGTGTCGGACCTTGAGGATATTCATTTTTAAACCCATAACTTTGTTTGTGTAAGGCCAATGTACCCACCATGCCAAAAAAGCGATCATCCTTGGGCATAAAATGTTGCGGCCAGATGTTGTCTAGATACCACTCAAAACTTTTACACTTCAATTTTTCTCTTAGTTCTAGTCTTTCTCTGACAGTCTCTTTGTCTCTCATGGCGGCCGCCTCTGAAACCAACAACAAATACACATTGTAATTAAAACAAATTGTAGGAATAACAAATTTTATTTTACATTTTATAAAATATCATGTTATAAGAAGAAATATCAGGGTTGTTATAAAGACAAGCAAGGCTTCACAGTTCCGTACTAGTAAACAAACCCCTTACCATCAATTTGACTAGCTACACACACCTGCTTCAGTGGCCGAATGGTCTAAGGCATCACTTACGTGTTAGACTGGCCTGCTGAAGACGGGGAGATCGAGGTTAAAATCTTGGTCAGGTCTAATGAGGATGGTTTTTGCTTAATTGTTTCCCACTCTCCTTCCATAAAAATTTGGGTAGATTACCTATAAGACGCTTCCTTCCTCATCACTACCCCATTAGAGTAATTATCATACATGTGTACAACCCAAACAAGTAGTAAGGCATGGTAGTAAAAAAAATAGCAATATAATGAGCAACTTTATGTTTTAAAAAAAAAAATTACCTCAATGAGAAAGTCCTTAAAGGGTTTTTTTAACTTGAGATTTTTATTAAAATTTAAATTAGAGTATTAAATGTACACATTGAAGCGATTTAACATATCATTCCATGACTTAATACAAACTTATTTATATAAAAGACCCAAGGCCCTAGTCCATTAATTCATCGCTGTGAAAGGGGAACCCCCAGTTTCACAAATAACCAATTTTTCAGCTGGGCCAAGAATATAACCCTGGATTTTAAATGTAATAGCTAGAGACACAACCAACTGGGCTAAGGTGTCGGACCTTGAGGATATTCATTTTTAAACCCATAACTTTGTTTGTGTAAGGCCAATGTACCCACCATGCCAAAAAAGCGATCATCCTTGGGCATAAAATGTTGCGGCCAGATGTTGTCTAGATACCACTCAAAACTTTTACACTTCAATTTTTCTCTTAGTTCTAGTCTTTCTCTGACAGTCTCTTTGTCTCTCATGGCGGCCGCCTCTGAAACCAACAACAAATACACATTGTAATTAAAACAAATTGTAGGAATAACAAATTTTATTTTACATTTTATAAAATATCATGTTATAAGAAGAAATATCAGGGTTGTTATAAAGACAAGCAAGGCTTCACAGTTCCGTACTAGTAAACAAACCCCTTACCATCAATTTGACTAGCTACACACACCTGCTTCAGTGGCCGAATGGTCTAAGGCATCACTTACGTGTTAGACTGGCCTGCTGAAGACGGGGAGATCGAGGTTAAAATCTTGGTCAGGTCTAATGAGGATGGTTTTTGCTTAATTGTTTCCCACTCTCCTTCCATAAAAATTTGGGTAGATTACCTATAAGACGCTTCCTTCCTCATCACTACCCCATTAGAGTAATTATCATACATGTGTACAACCCAAACAAGTAGTAAGGCATGGTAGTAAAAAAAATAGCAATATAATGAGCAACTTTATGTTTTATTTTTTTTACGAATAGGAGGAAACAATTTACTTTGTTAGTCTTGGTAACAATCCACAAAGGCCTACTGCCCTGAAAATTATTAATTTGTGTTAGATAAGATATCACTTAAAAATTACAGTTTTTTATTGTTCTACTACGTCTTACTAGCCATCCGGGCTATGAGCATTTTAACTATACTTGGTTAGGTAATGGTGGGAAACAATTTAGTAAAAAAAATACATAAAAAAACACCCATAATACACCTCGCTGGTATTTAAACCCTGACCTCCATTTCCATTGGTAAATAAAACTAGATGAACCCGACATTTAGTCCACGTACCCACCGGTGTGGTTGTAGTCGATTTAAATGTAGCAAGTTAAATTTAGTTAAATACATTTTATTATGTCATGACCTTGGATGCCATTACTCAGATTGTTCAAATAATTTAGTGAAACACAAACAAGTTTGGAACACTGATTTTTAAATTACCTGGGTTGAAGCGGAAATAAAACTCCTTCCATTCATCCATCCAGACAAGAGCGACCCTGGCGAGGTTCCCGTACAGCACTTGGCCTACCCCTCCAGGGAAAGAGTAGGGGGACGACTTGCGGAACAGATGACCCACGTGGGAGCATGGGACAATCTCCACACTGCCGCCACACTGCCACACCTGCGGATAGAGTGAAAACATATAGGCCAGGCGGTAGCGATTTTCTTATGTAAATAACTAGGGGAAAGCTGGAAATTGTTTTGATCGCTTTATTTCAGGGGTCTGATGAACATACTAAGTTCCCCCCCCTCTAAAGACTTGTGCGTTGGCCGCCATATTGGAAAAACGGGACAAAATTTCAGTTTTTTTACAATCTCTTCGTTTGTGTCAGTTTTACAGTGAAAATAGTTATGACCAATATTCTCAATAAAAACGGTCAAAATGACTTATTCACTAAAACCTATAGTTCCGGAGCAATAGCCACGAAAAGTGTGACACCCTCCCGCAACCGCTCGAAATATCGGTCTTCACTCGCTGTATATCACTGTCTATGTTTAATATCACTCTAATTCAATGTTTTAACAAAAACTAATGCAAATATATAAATATGTATATACCGATTTGCAGCTTTTTAAACTCCTTTCTACACGACCATACAGTAGAGCTTATGGCGCGTTTTTTAAAAGTGGTATCCCCTGTAGACCTAATTCACATCAATTTATTTAAGTAATTTGTCTTCGTTTGGAAGTAGATGGTTGGTCAAAATCTTCAGCTTGTTCAGTCTTCTTATCTTCCTTGTGGTTATCGTGCATCTCACTGTCAGTCTCCGATTTGTGAAATATTTCAGTCTCTTCAGACATAAAGTGGTCCAATATGGATGTCAATTTCTGTATCAAAACTCAGGTCATCTAAAACGTCAATATTTGTGCACAATTGTCCCCGACAATTGTAACAAATCATGGAACTTCCGAAGCCCAACTTTCCAACAGCTGCAGGACACTCTACACCCTTTTGTGGATTTACAAGAGCGTTTGCGGAGATGGATCCTTAGTTGAGGTAATCGGAAGAAGACCGTCTTTGGAGTTATTCCAGCCTTTTATAGCGGGCTTTTGGCGTTGCCATACCATAGCTGTACTTGGTGGTACATTTGAAAGGAATGTTGACGTGCAGCTGCGTGAGTAGGTGGTAAAGAGGCCAGACTAAACAAACTTTTTGATAGGGACTTTAGTGAAAATATTTGTAATCTCAGATTATCCAATGAGCTGTCATCGGTCTTGGTTCCGTTTAAGAGCTGCGATGACCTGTTGTCCTGCAGCGTCAATCCCATATGGATGTGCATCTGGGTCCTTGAAAATATGCACGATTGTCTGCAATTTCTTGTCTTTCTTCAATAACCTAACAATCTTTAATTTTCCTTGCCTGAAGAACGCAGAAGCTGTGTCGCAGCCACTGAATGCGTGTATAAACAAGATGCTGTCCCTTACTTCGTTTGGCAATTTTAAACTGCTCAAGGAAAATATCATGTCCGTTTTACCTCTGTTCAGTTTCATGTAGTAAATATTTGCTGTAGGTGATGATAATGCTGTTAGCAGCACCAAAAGGTCTATGTCTTCACCCACTGACATTACACAGTCGTAATCGCGTGATACATCAACTGCGGTATTGATAATGAGTCAGTCAGCATCTTCATCAGCGTGTTTAACAAATCCCGCTTCTTCAAGTTCGTCATTTAACATGGAGATAAGCCGGCTTTTATTCTTATCATACGATAGAAATTTTTCTTGTGACATAGTGACTGCCATCGACTCATCAAATAGTACATCAACGCCAGTATGTCTGTTCAATCGACGAAAATGTTCGTTTAGAGATGCAAAGTTTAATAGTACAAAAACAATGAATTAAGGAGTAATATGAAAATTAATTCTATATTTATCCTAATTATTTAAGGGGATTTGGACCCCCTAAGCACCCCTTGGTACGGCCTTGAAATATAGAAAAATTGGCATCAATTATCGTTAAAAAAAATTGAGTTATAGTAATATTCAACATAGACAGCGATATACGGCAACCGAAGCCCGATATTTCGAGCGATTGCGGGAGAATACCACACTTCTCGCGGCTATTGCTCCGAAACTATAGGTCTTAGCGAATAAGTCATTTGACTGTTTTTGTAGAGAATTTAATTATCTCCGATATTGGTATAACTATTTTCACTGTAAAACTAACACAAACGAAGATATTGGTGAAAAACTGAAATTTTGCCTCATATTTCCAATATGCCGGCCGACGCAGAGGTATATAAAGAGGGAAAACTTAGTATGTTTATTAGACCCCCGAAATAAAGCGAACAAAACCATTTCCAGCTTTCCCCTAATTATTTCCGCTAAACGAGCTTTCTGGCCCTCTGGCGCCTGGGCTAGTAGCAGAACTTAAAAAAACTGTATTTTGGTAACACCCTCCACATTCAATTACACTATGTAAAGATTATGAAGGTGGCGTTTTAAAATAAATGTATTCGAATTTTAATGGAGGGAAGGTTGTAAACAATTTATGAACATACATCTTCAGTACACGCAGCCAAAATTTAAGCCGTCACTGGAAAACTAGAGTTTGATGCCTTTGAAACACATCATGTACGAATAAATCATGTAGGCATGCTCTTTTAACAAATTAGTAGTGTATAGCCCTAACGGGTAGTAAGACGCGCTATAAAAAATTGGTGTAACTTAATTAGTGCACATAGTTAATATACAATTAATATTTCCATCAATACCTGCTTAGACATTACAAAGATATAAAATAATGTTTAATAGGTTCAAAACCAAGGTTATTAACATCTTAATCTAAGATACAGGGATTAAGGAGGTAGCATAGAAGAAATGTCTCAGCATTAGCTTTGAAAGGGGCTGGGAAAACATAACATGTGAAAAACTGCCCAATAGCTTACCCATCTGAGATTTGAACCTCAACTTCTCCATCACCGGAAATTCAGTATGTTGCGAGCATGGCGCCTTACACCATGCGACCACCAGTGTGAGTACTTACTATATTAAATTCCACTTGTATTAATATCTAAAAGAGTGAGTTCTTTGCTTTAACTTCAAAATGCAAAGTCAAATAACTATAACTTTATTAACAGTATTTTTCCTATAACTCTTTAAAACAGTAATAGTTTGACATCTTAGCTAAATCAGTTACGAATCTGCCTACCGAAATGAGGGTACGGAGATTTAATTTCTGGCAAAATTGGTCTTTGTTTAAATAGGGACATCCCCTTTCCCAGTGATGAATTGATGGTGTTGAGTCTTCTTGAGTTTAGTTACTTTGTCAGTCGTTTGCTAATATACAAATTTGGTTCATAAAGCACATATAAAATATCTGTAGTTAAAAATAACTGGTACAACCAAATCATACAAAGTTACTTATATCAAAGTTTACATTTTTTTTTAATTAGTAAATTACCCTGAAGTTATTTTTTCTTTGAAAAATAAGTGAAAAGTTCTCGCTATAGTGTAAAACACTCCTCAGATTTGAACATAGTTGTTAAGGCCATTTTCGAAAAACTTGAAACGTTCAAACTAAATCTTCAGAAACCACCCCTGCACACATGTTTTTAGAAAAGTAAATATACATCCTTATTTATTATGTAACTCACACCAAAGACACCCATTTGGAACAAAATTGTTCTAGAACAATTTTAAATCAATTTTAAATTTACAAGTAAGCTATCTTAATTTTAGGGCCAGAATAAAAATAATTGTTTTGGTGACCACATGATCTTAAGCATCACTTTCGTGTTAGACTAGACTGCTGATCACTGGAAGATAGGGGTTCTAATCCTGGTTCTAAAATGGTTTTTCACTCTTCCTCCACACAAATATGAGTACACTTCCTTTAAATCCAACCTTCCTCATCCCTAACTCACTAACGTAGTTAGTAGGACTACATATGTGTATACGTGAACAGGTAGTAAGACCAGGTGCTAAAAAAAATTCAAACTCATGAATTAGCCTCGCTGAATGATCATTAAAATATCAAGTTCGAACTAAATCTATTAAACCGTTTCTTCTATAGCTCCAGGTACAAACAGATAGACAGACTAAGTGCCAGTTTCAGAGTTAGACTTAGCATGCTTCAAGTGCAGTGATATACTATATACAGGTCAACATCTACCTAGACCAGAGTATAATGGGCCAGTTTAATATGCGAAACAGGACCATTCCATTCTGGTCTAGGTAGGTGTCGGCTTGTATTTAGTATCAAGCCATACATGAGGCGTGCTAGGTCT
The DNA here is from genome assembly GCA_902151455.1 of Timema bartmani. Classification (NCBI taxonomy): domain Eukaryota; kingdom Metazoa; phylum Arthropoda; class Insecta; order Phasmatodea; family Timematidae; genus Timema; species Timema bartmani. The sequence goes on from CABFWB010003110.1 coordinate 64,408, forward strand.
AACTCTATGAGACTGGCCCAAAGATGGTGACAGAAGTGTAAGTAAGACCCAACCTTTTTTATTTCGTGTGGGAATACAATGTCAAGATTAATCATAAGCTTAAGCTAAAAAATATTCACAATTACTATACGTTCTTCATATGATATCAAAATATAATTTATGTTTTTGATGTTTTTTTTATGATTCTTGTTAATTTTAAGTTAAACCATTGTATTATTGTGTGGTATGTATTTTGTATTCAAGGTAATGTATAGCTGAGGATGAAAGACATGATTGTACTTACTCTGAAAGACATCTCGAGATTTTCACCCCCCCAGATCTCCATTTGGTCGTCGTAAGCTCCTATTTCATAGAAATAGTTCTTATCGATAGCAAACAGTCCTCCTGCCATTGTCGGGGTCCTGGAAGCACAGACCAGGAATTGACAAAACCGTTGTCATTTAGTGCTACTTCTATTTAATAGGACTACATGTTTGAGCTTATTGTACATTTTCAATAAATAATATTTGGCATCTTGATAGAATGGTGTTGGTAACATGGTATCAGATTTCTAAATGTCCTTCACAACTAATATACTAAATAACTCACGAGCTGAAAAATCATCTGTGCCTTTCCTGTGTGTTCAGATGAAGTTAAAGTGAGTTTTAGTACAAGTAATAAATATGTTAACAGATGTTTACATGCCCATGCAGTTCTTCATCCCTGATAAGCTATCAATAAAACAAACTCATGACTTAAGAAATGTATAATAGATATGACATAATCGCGCATACTTTCTCATAGTGTCTGCTGTAATTAGAAACTTTTTTTTAAATAAATCTGTTATCAGTAAATTTTTCTTTATTTTTCTTCAGAAAAAAACTTATTTTGATAATAATATGAAACACTCTTTATTTATCTATTTTGTTATTAAAATACAAGGTTTTTTTAAACAAATTAAAATAAAGTTTACTTATAACATAATTGTAAAAAAAAATCTAATTAAAGTAGAAAATATTAGAAAGTATGCGCGATTGTTTCATACCATTTATTATAAATTTATTAAGTCATGAGTTCATTTTATTGATAGCATATCAGTGATTAAGAACTTCATGGGCATGAAAACATCAATTTACAAAGAATCTACGAAAAAACATTTTAAATTTTTTTTTTTAGTTTCAGATTTTCAAAACTCGGTTATTTGTAAACATCCTTAATTTTAGGTCTAGCATTAGAATCAAAATATTCCCTAAAACATTTAAACATCGAGTTGAAACAAAATTTATCGAACTGTTTTGGCTGTTGCAAACAGGCCGAGAGATAGACAGACAGACAGAAATTGTACCCACATTTTCATGTCCAGGGAAACATAAAAACTACAAAATCCATCATAATCTAAAGTTTAAAATACTCGTCAATGCAATGCTTTGCTATATGAGAAAGTAAAAAATACCCTTTTACTTCACATTTATAAATATTTCCTCTAGCTCGCAAGAACTTTTATTGCTTTTAAATATTTGCCAAAAAGTATTCAATAATCCCCAACACCCACCCCCTTAAGTTGGGAAACACTTTCCTCTAGACCAGTGGTTCCCAACCGGGGGTACACGTACCCCAGGGGGTACGCGAGAGGCCGTTAGGGGGTATGCGAAAATAAAACGGTAATGGCGGCCACCATCTCAAAAAAGGAACAAAAATTAAAAAAGATGAGAAATAATTTAAAAAGTAGGTAGAGGTTTTTACTAATATTGTCAGTTGTAATATTGGCCTCCTTGTCAATAAAACCCCTTGCCTACATCCCTCCGCTAAGGATTGGCGCTCTCTTTCCTCACGGCTCACCCTTCCTCTGTGTTTTAGATTTGATTGTTGACGCGTGCCGGGCTGTGCATAAAAACAAAGAATTAATTAATTCGTGTTGTGTTTAACTTTTGTTGTGGGTGTTTGTATTGAGTCGTGTGCGTGTTATTCCTACAATCCTACGTCAGTTTTTCTACCAACTACCTACTATTCACGTGATTTACGTTTTGGATTAGTGGCTAAATACTGTATTTGTGCTGAAATACCAAATGAAGTACCGTGCACATCATCTGACACTGATTGGACCAACAATACGACACCACAACAGGTACAAGAACCAGTGCCAGAGCAGGTGAGTAAACAAACTGCAGTTTCTTCTTCTTCTTCTTCAGAGAGGATAATAAATAAGAAAATAAGGTACTTTGACAGCTACATTAATTACAAGTTTTCATGTATAGGAGAAGAGGACTGCCCTAAGTCTCTCTGTTCTGTATGTGGGGAAGTATTAAGCAACGGTTCAATGAAGCCTTCTTTACTCACATGGCATTTACGTACCAAACAACCCGAGCACAAATATAGAGATGCCACGTTTTTTCGACAGTTGAAACTTCAGAGTTCTGTAAACGTGAAATCATATTTTGAATCTGCCAAAAGTGATTCTGTCAAAGCTACTTAGGCCTCATACTACATTAGCTATCGTATTGCGAGACGAGGTAAAAACCACACCATTGGTGAAAATTTAATTTTACCGAGCCTCAAAGATGCTGTTAGATGCATGCTTGGAGAGGAAAGTGCTCATAAAATGAGTTTAATACCTTTCTCAAATAACACGGTGTCTCGAAGAATACGGGACATGTCAGACGATGTTGAGAGCACAGTCATAAGTCACGTCAAAGGTTGTGAATATTTTTTTCTATCCAAATTGACGAAAGTACCGACGTTACGAAATATTTTGTGCTACTTGTAATTGCTAAGTACTTGAAAGACTTAGAATTCGAAGAGAATCTCCTTATTTGTCACGCATTGAAGGGTCGTACGACTGGTAAAGACGTATTTGAAGCAACTGATCATTATTTAGTTGGAAAAGGAATTCAATGGTCAAAATGCGTTGGGCTCACCACAGATGGAGGAAAATCCATGGAAGGTTGCTATTCAGACTTTCATACACGCGTGGAAAAAGCTGCCCCCAAAATGAAATGGACGCACTGCTGTGTTCACAGACAGAGCCTCGCATCGAAAACTTTGCCTCCAGATTTGCAAAAGTTCTTGACGAAGCGGTCAAAGTTGTCCACTTTATCAAGGTGAATCCTACCAACTCCAGGTTGTTTAGATTGCTGTGTGAAGACATGGACATCCTTCACAACACTTTGCTCTTGCACACCGAAGGTAGGTGGTTGTCCCGGGGTAAAGTCCTGACGTGGCTGTTTAAACTTCAACACGAGGTAGCTCTTTTTTTGGAAGATCATCCTTTTAAAAATCTTGGATCCATGATTCATGATTTTGAATGGCTACAAAGCCTTGCATACCTGAGTGACATTTTCCACCAGATTAATAAACTCAATCTTTCACTTCAAAAAATTGTAACACTTTTCAAGTTGTCAACAAAACTGAATCCATGAAAAAAAAAAGATTTTTGGGGAAAGTGCATTAAAAAAGGTCAGCCTGAAGAATTCGTAACACTTCACGATTTCTTGACACAAGCCGAGCTAAATTTAACAGTCAGGGATAAGATAATTGAGCACTTGGAAGGATTAAAATCCTCGTTTGAAAAATATTTTTCAGAGCCGGAAATATGTGATCGGTGGATATCTAATCCTGTCAAAGAAGAGTATTTTGAACCGGCTTCATTGTCGATTCCTGAAAAGGAGAAGTTGCTAGAGCTCGCACCAGATACCACTCTGAAGAACCTCTTCAATGGCGGAATGGTGAATCTAGTCAGTTTTTGGGCTCATCGCGGTGACGAATACAGTGAACTTTCTAGAAAAGCCATAATGTTTTTGTTGCCTTTTGATAGCACGGAGCTTGTTGAACGGGCGTTTTATTTGTGTGCGTATATAAAAAAATAAATATAGAAGCAAATTAGACACAGCAACGGATTAGAGATTGTATTTATCCTCTTTTGAGTCTAATTTTTCAAAACTTTGTAATTCAATACAGTCCCAAATATCACATTAATTTTTCTTTTTTCCAATCTTTGTATTAATTTGTTTGCTTACTTAAAAATAAAAAAACTATATAATGAAAAAATAGACCATTTATTTTAATTCAACATATACCTTTTTTTGAAGAAGTTTTCGGAATCTGTAATGGGTGAAACAGATTGGGGGGGGGAGGGGGGGAAGGGGTATGCCTGGAGAATTTGGGGTCAGGGGTACGCGGAAAAGAACCGAGCCAGTTGGGGGTACGCAGACTGAAAAAAGTTGGTCTAGAGTCTAGACCATCCCCCTAAGTAGTAGGGAATCATGTAAAACTTGCCTGAATGGCTCAGAAATATCTTTCTTCCTCTTCTTGATCTCCTCCGAGGCGAGGGTGTACCACCGGAAATGTAGTTCCCAGTTAAAGGCTCCCCAGTGCAGCTCGAAACTTCGCACATATGCGAAACTATCGTCGCTGATAATATCAATAACAGGGCACACCACCCTTGTCCTATCTTCTGATATCCGTGTTATCAGGCTTTCCAACCAACCTGTAGGGTTAAAAACTCTTTAGAAACATGACATTATTTTAGAGCTTAGAGCACAAAGGTTAATTCAGCTTTGGGGTAGAGATGAGAAGAGTAGGGAGAGGAAATGCACCCACATCTGTGGGGGAAAAAGGAGATACATCACAAGTGGATAATCACCTTCAGTGTGTTAAGCTGAGATTTAAACTTCGAACTTCTTAATGTTGGAATGTCGGTGTATTGAGTCCAACCAGTGCCTGATTTAGGGGCCTTGGGGTGTCCGTCATACAGTGTGGGAGGCCCATAATCCCTTGTAATTTTTTTAGAAGCTTATCTTACCACCTGCCTAGAGTGTACGCAATACACATGTATACTAAAATTATGATAATGAATTTTGGATGAGGAAGTTTGAATTTAGAGGAAGTGTACCCATATTTGCGAGGATGGTGAGGGGAAAACTATTTAGTAAAACACACCCTTAGTACACCCAATCAGGATTCGAACCTTGATCTCCCAGTCATCTTCAGTCTAGTCTACTGCAAGAGTGGCGTTATACCATTAAACCACTGAAGCAAGTAGATTTAAATTACATCCTAGCGTTTCTGAAGAAAGGTAAAACTAAGCAAATGTTTAATCTTACACAAATGTAATGCTGAGTTAGGAAAGGTATGTTAGATGATTCTTGGTTCATGACTGTACGAAGCAAGGTTTTTTTTCAACTTATTTTTGAAAATGACCTTTCTCCACTACAGTTTGACACCATAAGTGCTAATTATATCCTTTAAATCATTTAACAGTGTAGTTTTCTTTCATGTCCACCACTATTGCTGCAAACAGCATTAGTTCATTCCTTAAGGATGGTTTGAGATTATTTTTGTATTCAGTGACCAGATTGGAACCATGGTATAGGTTTGCCTCCCCCTAAAACTCCAGATGACTTCTAGAATATGCTTGGCAAGGCCACTTTAAATAGCTTTCATAGGCTGTCAGAAAAAATCAGGTGAGGAGCATTTTAATTAGTTTCTAGAGCCATCCAAACTTAAAAATGTCTAGGTGAGGACCACTCAAAATAGGTTAGATATATATGTCATTTTTAAGAATTTTCATGAGAGAGGATCACTCCAAATAGTTTCTGAAAGCATTCAATTTTCAACTATTTAGTGGTGGAAGACCACTTCAAATATCTTATTTAAACACCTAATTTTCAAAAAGATTCCAGAAGAGAAGCATTCAAAATATCTTCCAAGAAGAGCTCATTTTTAAAATATTGCCTGGCGAAGATGACTTAGAGAGCTTCTAGAGGTATCTAATTTTCGAGAAAAATTCAGGAAAGGAGCCATCTAAATAACTTCTAGAAGCATCCAAATTTCAAAAAAAAAAAAATCTGGGGGACCTCTTCAAATATATTTTAGAAAATCTAAATTAAAAATATGGCCAAGGACTAAAAATAGCTTCTTGAAGCAGACGAATTTCAAAAATGTCCTAAGGACTATTCCAAATAGCTTCTAGGAGCTTCACAATCAAAAAAATTTGGATGGAGCACTTCTCTAAATGGATTTTAAAAGTGTGGCACCTATTTCAAACAATTTGGAGGGAGTATTACTCTAAATAAATTTTAAAAGAGTCCCCCCCCAGGCATATTTCACACCTTCTGATATTTTTGCATATGATTCTGAAAAACTTCTGTCAAACTTCAAATAACTTTTAAAGCCAATCAATTTCCAAAAATGTGCCACTCCAAATAGTTTCTAGAGGCATCCCAAAAATATCCAGGTGAGGGTCATTCCAAATAGCATCTAAGGACATACAAAAAAATTAAATTGCTTGAGAAGACTACTTTAAATAGGTTATAGAGGCATCTAACTGTCAGAAAATAACAAGGTGAGGGTCACTCTAAATAGCTTTGAGGGGCATCCAAATTTTAATTTTTTTTAAAGAAGGACCACTTTAAATGGTTGTTTCTACAGGAGTTTAATTTTATTTTTTGTAATTCAAGATGAAAACTACTCATAATAGCTTCTATAGACATCCTAGTTTCAAGAATTTGCTGAAGAAGGACCACTTTAAATTTCTTCTGGAAGCATCGAGATCTCAAAAAAAAAAAAAATTATAATGGGGAAGACTACATCAAATTGTTTATAAAAATAATCTAATTTTCAAATATTGAGGAGGACCACTTTAAATTGTTTTTTTATTGGCCTTCCCTACGCAAATAAAATTCCGCCACCACTGGGTTGGTAGCTGTAGATAATATATACAATAGAAAATTAAAATTGTTTTCTTTCTTGTAAGGGTTTATGGGGGGCCCAGGGCGATCGGTCCCCATCGCCCCTTCCTTAAATCTGGCACTGAGACTTAAGCTGACACCTTTAGCTGTATGACCACCGTTATTGGTACTAAAGGCAAGGAATTAAGAAAGAAAATATCAAAATATGATTGGTTGAAGTGAAATAAAATGTATTTTTTAAATATGTTTAAATAGTTTGTTCATGTATTTCAGTCTTATTCCAATTGTTGCAGAGTTAATTATATAAATACTATTTTATTCTTCCTTAGTTTTTTTTAAATTTACTAAAATACATTTACAGTGAGCAATCACAAAGGTGAAACAACTCCTTAAGGTTTATGACTTCTAATAGCATCACTTTTAATACCCGTCTAGCTTCCTTTAGTTCTGTCCTCTGTACGACACCTTTTGGTAACTTCTGAGCTCCTGGTAGCTTAGTCTTGAATATGGTTTAGCACCTATTTGTTTTGCCCTCGTCTAGCTAGTAACACTCACTGACTGACCTTTAGTGCACTCGCAATGAGCATCTAGAAAGGTGAGCACCTCTCCCTGAGCATCCTCGGCTCCTAATAGCCTCGCCTTCACCAATCCTACCCTCTTCCCTGTCCTCAGGACTCTGGTAGGGACTGACAGTTGGGCCACGTGCTGTTCCAGAGGCTCCCGGAGAAACGCTGCGAACAAGACAGTTGATCAAGAATCACTTGTGAACATGTTTAGGTCAAGAAAAACTGAACAATCTAGTAATGTTATCCAGTGAGTGTGAACTGGCTTCAAAAGTTAACTGAAGTGGGGTCATAGAACAATTCATGCCTACTAAAGTGGGACGATTCAAGATGATGTCTGCTTCAAAACTTCAAGAATTAAAATTAGATTCTGACAAAAGTAATCTAGTTCTCAAGAGCTATAAGCGTGATGCTTCAATTAGGATACTAAGGTACAACAATTAATTAGGCTACTACATAAATTTACTTATTTATCTCTGTATAGTGATTTTGTTTCAATAGATTTAAAATTTTTCACTTCGCCCTAGATTGTAGATTTTATACTGTATTCAAATTATAAGATTTCAACATTTATTAAAATACGGGTGTTTGTAAGAGGGCCCACAAGTCCTATTGGCGGCCCTGCCTGACTCACTCTTCCGTAGTGCGACTTGTCATGACAGTCACCTCTGTGGATAAAGTTTTGCAGACTGTTTATCTGTAAGTTAGTCCCATTACACAGTTTGGATGGGTTAAAATTACACAGAAAAATAATAGGTGCTCAAATTTTAACAGAAGAGCGTGGGTGAGTGAACTGAATGGGCTAAGGGAATTAAAAAAAGTCAGTGTGGTATCTAAGGTCATATAAGTGCGGGATGGCACTTTAAAAGGGTATAAAATTCCGTCATTAATTTTAATAGCCAATTCATTTTTGGAGCCAGAATAGCTGTCCCTTGGGACCATGAAATTAGCTTGTTTTGCAGAAGACGTATATCAGGATGAATAAATTGGACTAATTTCTGGATATGCTTGATCATGACGCATATCTGGGAGTTATTCCAGGACACCTGCAAAGACTCCATTACCAAGTTTCAACAATATATCGACAAATAAGTCCAAATATTTTCTTCACACAGGTAGATGCGCCTGTTGGTTTACAGGACCAGTTTCAAAATGTCTGAGCATATTTAGGATCTTTTCAGGCAAGTGTTGACTTTGTTAGCTCTAGTGACTTGCAATGATCGGTAGAGCTTGTCATAAGTCTTCTAAAAACAATACGATGACGCCTTTTAGGAGCACATGTTTACTTCTGAGGTCTTTCAAAGTTATATTTAGAACTTCAATCGAGGTCTTATGTGACATTTTATTCTCACTCCATAATATAAGAGATAATTTTTGCAGTAATTTTGATGTGGAACTTTGTTTCGATCTGTTGCACACATCAATTTGGTCAGTAGAAAAATGCAAAGGTAATTTAATTGTCGCATTTGCTGTTCTTGCCCTTTTAACAAAGAAGTGGCTGTACCCTTCGAAACCAGTGCAAAGACAACACATCCCTCAAACTTGAGCTTAGCCAAAAATAAATTAATTATAATTATACCTTTGCATGCATCGTAAAAGAACACTTTTCCTACTGAATCTCCAACACCCTATAATGCCATTATATATGGTAAGTTGTTCTGTGTTCAAGGGAGGCTTGTTTGTATTAAAAGTTGGTAAAAGAAATGGCTGGTGGTTTGTCGTCCCTCTCAAATAGTCTCTATATAATATAAATCTGTACAAATTGTAGGGTAGAAAAAGTTGAGTTCTCTTTAACCTGCATTAAAAATATCTTTATTGAAGTCCAGGTTGTCTACCAATTGTTCTGTCCTGATTCTATCTTCAATATCTTGCGACATGCTTTCCCTGTGTGTAAGCCAAGCTGTGTGAGGACTTTCAAGTGGAAAATATTAATATGATGGAAAGCAAGTATCTGAGTGAAGAAGAAGAGTGACACAAAGTGCTTTTGATGAGTTACTGCTCCAGTGTGAGTCATCCTTCAATAAGAGTCCCAGTACTTTGCAAATTAATTGGTAGGATGCGTGGGTTAATTCGTTCACGGTATGTAAACTTTCAAATGAAGTTGGACTTTGATGACATAGAGCCGCATTCTCAAATAATAACACACTGTGTTATTTGGGTGTATGGTATACATCCAGCTGTGGGAATCAGTCTTCATTACTCCGTGGGGTTCCTCAACAGAAACACACTGCTTTCCAAATTCTTAATTTTCAAAACAATAGGTGAAGCACCCTCATTGTAAGTAATCGTGTTCGCAAAGAACTTTTCAGCGCACAGTTTGAAGAAAATTTTTAATGTTGTGTTGCATGGGTTATTAGTGACGTCATTGACAATATTTGTAAAATATACATCTTGTCTACTTTTTTGATGGGCATATAAATGCATAAGACCCTGAATAATTCCATATGAAATTGTTCCAGCTCACTGCCCAAGTTAATATTAAACGCCCCTTGACCACTGCCCTTATTGATTTACTTACATACATACTTAATGGATTTGATGAGATTGCATGCACAGCTCTACATTGATTTTAGAATCGAACACACTCAACAGGAGAGGGCAAAGCACCGTCCATCATTGGGATTCCGACTACAGTATTTTGAATATCCATCATGCCCGTCAACCTAGCTCTTTGAAAGCTCTTTGGATAATTTTTGCTGCATGCATGGAGACAATCGATTCACAAGTCCGTATGGGCCTTGTACCATATGTTTAGTTACACTTGCATGCAGTTGTGGGTCAATGTTTAAATCCGGAATCTCCGAGCTTATCATCGAATATATATCGTCGGGTCTGATTTTTTTCCTGAAGTCGTAACAGTAGATGCAATTGGGACAGTCCTCGCTTTTGCCACGCCATAGTATATATAAAACATTTGTATTGCCTTTAAAGTCACTGCTCAGCTCCTTGAAGACATAAATAATTTTTAAATGGCTTGTGTATAGCCTTTATATAGCAATTCAACAATAAATTATAAAATATTGCATTCAAATCTATTCAGTAGTTCTCTAGTTATAAATGAATACAGAAACTTTCCTTCATAAGCATCAGTGATTTTAAAACAATCATCTAAACTAAAATCCGATTTTTCTTTGGATTTACCATTGAAATTTATTCTGTAATTACTCTTTGGATTTAGCAACCAAGTTATACAAAAAAAACTAATAAATTCTACATTAAATAAGAGAATCCACAAGAAAAAACTTTGAAAAATATTCATTTTGATAATAGATTTGTTTGATTAATAGCCTAAAAACCTTTTTGGTAAAAATCTACATACTGTAATATAAAAAAACTTCATCGTAATCAGTTAAGTCATTCCATAAATCTGAGGTCACAAACATACAGACTGAAACTTTATTGAATAAGTAGTAGATATAGTTTAATTTCAATATCTGTCACATATAATGGATTCACAATCATTAACAAATATTTTTAAATATATTAAACTAACTTTGAAATATCATCCCCAATCAAGTCAATGCCATCAAATGTTAGTGTTACGATTCATATCTATGCATGGCCGACCTCTTTGATACAATATCTCACCCCTATTGCTGTTGTCATCCACCAATAGGATCTCCTTAAGCAGCACCCTCGGGGATCTGTTGATGACACTATGTACTGTCCGCAGCAGTGTGGACCAGGCCTCGTTGTGAAACACGATGATGATGCTGGTGCTGGGAAGGCCATCCAGGTCGGTGTACTTGCCCTGGCATCTGAAATGTACGAAGAACAAGGGTTAGTATAAGCCCAACATTTGAGTTGTCGTGAACCAACTTTAGAAAATTCATGGTTCTCACCATTGGTCATAAGGTCTGAGTTGTTGGGATCGCAATAGACTGGATTGCCAAAGATGGGAAATGGGGGCTATCACTTTAATTTTCTGAGTTTTCCCTCTTCTCTCCAGGCTAATGCTAACATAAATTATTTATCCTAATACTGTAGTCAGGGGTGGACTAGGGGTGACATCATCCCCGTACTTTTATCATACGATCTATATAGTCCCCTCTGCATGGCGTCAGCTTGTCCATGAAGGCCAACAACACTTTGAACAACCTCGACGAAGACACCAATCTGACAAGCGTAATGCTAGGAAAGAAAGAATACATCATAGGAGAGTCCACCCTCATCAACCAGCGGTTAACATAGACAACGTATGCCAACACTGTGGGAGAGTCTGTAACTCCAGGATTGGTCTTTACAGTCACCTAAGAACCCACAATCTCAACTGACAATATCCGTGGAATACAATCATACTCGTTAGCGAGTGATAGCCCATCATAGTCCCCTCTATTTTAAATAGACCAAATTAAAGGGTGACTGCCATGAACGCAAATATTTTACCTTAAATAATATTAAACCGTTTTCATGACAAAAAAAAAGTTTTAGCAAAGATAAATAAAATATGGCTTCAGTAGATATGTTTAGCTTAACTTTCTACAACTAGTTCTTAAATATTTTTCATGAGCATAATAACATTTGATGATTTTTTTTAAATAAAGATGAAATGTTATAGTTATATTACATAACACCCTTGACAAATATCCAAGAATCTTTGATATGTGTTTAAAAATAAAATAAATGTATCTACTGTAGCAATTGTTTATTTATTTTGATTAAAAATATTTTAGTCATAAAAACTGTAAAAAAAATACAGACCCTCCTTTTCATCTCACCCTAAGCTGACGTCACTGACCTCTTTTTGCGCACGTCAGGTAGAGACCTGTTGAGGGGGATGCGGTCGCTAGCCATCAGGTTGAACCTGTTGATGTGATACAGTTCCTGCATGCGAGGCATCTCTTGGGATGGGATCATCACCGGCTGACCCAATTTACCCTCTTGGGGGCGAGGGGAGAACAGGTTGGTATTCAGCAGCTCTGGTAAACACACATCCATTGTTATTGTGATGGTTGTCAATCACTTTCTAAGCAATGAGATTATACAAGCACAAACCTTACACACTTTTCTTGCACCTCTAATTACACTAACCAGCAAACTCGAGCGCAAATTGCACAGTACTTAGAGAAAATTAGACTTTGTCTAAACTAAAGAAAATAAATATTTCTTTCAAATGAATAAAACCCAAAGAGACGTAAATTTTAGTTTTAAAGAAACTTTGTTTAAAATTGTAGAATGATTGTTTGAGAAAAATTTGTTATGGACAACATTATTTGTTACAATCTCATCTGATAGCCACAGCGGCTCCAGAGATGTTTCTGAAGTGGAGGGGAGCAAGACCGGAAGGGGGAGCTTTTCAACTTCCTGTTGTTGTTATTTGAATGGTGGTTGCACATCTTCAGGCTAGTACATTTCTATTTAAGTCTTCATTTGTCAATTTATACCCATAAAATAAATAGATCAATATTGGTTCTTACAAGAATATACACCTTCGTATTAAAAATATAGCTGAAGTAGAGAGGACAAAAAAGTACAATTTACTCGAATTTGTGTGAAAGGAAAGTGGGAAATAACTTATGAAAAACAACACTCGGCCCACCTGGCCGGGATTTAAATTTAGAATATTTCAAAAATCACTCATCAGTTTAAACTATTATGAAATGATTTTTTTAAATACAGTACATCAAATTCTTTATAATGTAAAAAAACTTACCATATATGTATTTTAAATTAAATTGTTAGAGCCATTTTAAAATATTTCAAATAAAAATCAATCCTTAATAAATTACCCTTAAATACATTTTTCTCCGAAAAGCAAGTATAAGTTTTTGTGTGCCATGTCAAATACCCCCCCAGATGTATATTTTAAACAAAATAATTTGATCTATTTTCAAAATATTTGAAGTTTACAAAAATCACTTAGTAAACTACCCTTAAAAAAATTCTCCAAATATTATTTGTTAGGTCAAATATTCCCTATACAACCATTTCTAAACAAAATCGCTAAAGCCGTATCCGAAAAATTTGAAATTTTCAAAAATCGCTTATCAGAAAACTACCCTCTCTTGATTTGAGGATTAGGTTCAAATGTTTTTTTTAAAAATCCCAATATATATCCATGTAACATCTAAATATCAAGTTTGATCAAAATTAATCAAATTGTTTTAGATCTAGCATAAAGCGTCATTCAAAAAAATTCAAACTTAAAATTCAAACTTTCTAACTGGTCAGAAACCTGCCGATAGTTTGCGTCTACATTTTGCTGAAAACAGTATTAAAAAAATATCAAACAACTTCTTAAATAATGCAGGATTTCTAAAAGTCTGCAACGCATCTTAGTGCTCTACCATACATCACCCTTAAAATGTAACTAGACATGAAAACTAGTCTCTAGTCTAGTCAAATAGTTGTTTTTATTAAATAAATATTTTAATTTTAATATACCAACTTTAATACTTAGTTTTTAATCCATTCTATAATAATTTGCTTAAAATAATGGTACGAATGGCGCCATTTTTATTAAAATTAATAACACATCGCAAAGACGAAAGAAAAGTTTAAATAATTTAGTTGTACTCTTTAAACTTGAACTTTTGTAAAATGGTACATATAAAACACCGCTGTCATTTTAAAATGCTTTAAATTAAAATCAAACAGGATCAGCGGTGTTATTTGCACTCTTGACTCTAATGGCCCAGGATCAATCCTGATCAGGAGCAATGAAAGAGGCTGTCTTCTAATCTTCTATCCAGGTAAAGGTTGGTGCATCTCAATTAAATCCATACTTCTCATTCTTTTTACTTTCCCTCGACCTCTCGGAGATAGAAATATTATCATCGTAAAAAAAATCGAGCTCGAGAATTTAATAAATGTTGATGTTTATTATCCCCCCTTTTGAGACTGAAAAAGTGATTTGTGTGACGACGTCTGTCTGTCTGTTTCTCAGCCTAGAGCCGAAACCATTTTATCTGTCAGGCTAAAACTTGGTATCCAAGGTTTTTATAAGGTTTCCCCGAGGAATTTTTGGAATTAAATATTTAACCTTAAAATTAAGGATAGTTTACTGAAAGGCTAAAATAGAAAATATCGATTTTTCTCAAAACTCACGAAAATTTCCAATTTTTATATCTCCGCAAATATTTGCGATACGAATAACTTATTATTGTAAAGATGTAGTACTAATACATTTAAAACTCTTTTACTTGAAATATATATTTATAAAACTAATGGTTTTTGAGCTATAAGCATACACAGTGTATGTATATATATATATATATATATATACATGCACAGTGTATGTATATATATATATATATGTGTGTGTATATATATATATACACACATACACAGTGTATGTATGTATATATATGTATGTATATATATATAATTCAGGTCTAAAAATAAAATTTATTGTTATGCTCATAGGTAACCAGTAATATTAATATTTTCTCAATGTTTCTGTAACCATGTATATTATTTCGTTTCACAAAACTTACAAGTTTTTCTTAATTCTCTCCATTTTAAGATAAGAGAGAAAGTCTGTGCAGTGCAGCGTACCATTTATTTCCTAATTAATTTGTTAAGATAGTCTAGACCTGCGGTTTCCGACACCTCAGCTCAGTCGGTAGAGCGTCTGATTATTGAATTGAAGGTATCAGGTTCAAGTTCTAATGATTGAAAAGAGTGTTTAAACACTGACCGTCAGTCAAATTGGGCGTGTGGCCCGCTTTGTTCATCTCGCCCATGTAGTGACCTACGACCACGTGGACCCCTCGTCTGTCGATGTACTCCTTCTGGTCTCTGGACAACCTGGAAACACGTGGAGGACACATTATTGGCCTGATGTTGGGTGCTACAGTAAGAACAATGTAGAAAGGCTCTGTTCAAAACTATAAAAATAAATGATCGCTATCAATCTTAACAATATTTGACTATATTGCTACTATTAGTTTATATGTATTGACACTATAAATAAAAAATTAAAGCTGCTAATTAATACTTGACGTATGAACATATGAAAGTAGTTTGAGAAAGGTTTTTTTACTGTCAACTACCACCCTTCCTATTGTGTTTATATTTATTTTGGCGCCGCGTCTTACTACCCATTCGGGTTATACGACTATGTACTAATTATTATTATTATTATTAGTAGTAGTACCGCGTCTTACTACCCGTTCGGGCTATACGCACTTACGCTAATGTGTAATGGTTGGGTGATTGTAAGATGGAATGGAGGACCTACAGTTTAACGTGGAATCCGAACCACGGTGGAGGTCTGGCATTCCCCACATTCACAAGTTGTGATTAATACACGTCTTGTCAGAGGTGAAGGAAGGGTTTGGCAATCGGATAAATCTGTGCCGGGACCGAGGATTGAACCCCGGACCCCCAGCACAGAAGTCCGACACCTTACCCCTAGACCACCAGGTCACCCCTCACCATAAAAATTAGAATATATGAAACAGACTCCTTTGTCCACGCTATCACCGGTGTGTGTAGTAGTACCTAAATCACTGAAGTGGTTTTTCTTTCTCTATTATTACGTTTAACACCAAAACTACTAAAGACTTTAATCCAAGCGGTAAGGATGAAGAAGATGTGTTTTATATCAAGTGCAGCTGCAATGGTGTAGATATATATATTTTAAATGATACATTACATATGGCAAATCATCCAAGAGATTCTAACCTCAACCTCCTCATCAGCTGTGTATCTAATATATTATTTTGACGCCCTACACTATCTAACCACCAGTGCGGGTGTGATTAGTTGGTAGTTGGACGTGAAAGTGCACATTTTAAGGCAGGAAAAATGTATATCCGTCTAGTACTATTATTATTAGTTCTTTATAAGGGAACATCCTGTGTTCAGGACGACTAAATGCAGATGTCAACTGTTCTAGCGCCGTAGATATCGAACCAGGAGAGCGAGGCCAGGAAATGACGAGGCTATCAACCGAGTTGATTTACCGGGTAATAGTTATGAGCGGCCCATTCGAATCTACTCATGTGTCCTTCCATGTAATAGGCAGTGTTGGCTTAGTTAAGGTCGAGAACTGAGGTCGGCAAACCTGAGCACCACACGTGCCACGGAGGGCCAAACATAAATAATAATACTCAGCACCGCGTCTTAATACCCATTCGGGTTATACGCTTAAGTACTAATTACACTAATGGGTTAGGAATTGGGAAGGTTGAATTTAGAGGAAGTAAACCCGCATTTGCGTGTAGGGAGAGTGGAAAACCATTTAGGAAAAACCTCCCTCAGTTCACCCGACCGAGATTAGAACCTCGATCTCCCCGTCCTCGGCAGTCGAGCTCAACACGACTAGCGCGTTAGCCAACTACGCCACCGAGGCGGGTAAACATAAATAATGTCCCTTTTCAGTTCACGGAAAAAAACAAGTGTGTGTGTGTGTGTGTGTGTGCGCGCGCGTGCGTGCGCGCGCACCACGTCTTACTACTATAACGGGCTATCCGTATTTTTACAATGATGGGGTAGGGATGATAAAGGTAAATCGTATAGAAAATATACCCGCATTTTAGTGGAGAGAGATTTGAAAACCATTTAAGAAAACTCGCCCTCAAGTATACCCAGCTTATATTCGAGTCACGACCTCGCCGTTGTCGGCAAACCAAACCAGATGAAATAGACACCTTGGTTCACGTCCCACTGATGTGGGTAAACATATATATATATTATGTAGAATATACCGTGTGTTAATTTAAAAACTATTCAGCTAAATATCTCTAAAACAATGGATTATTGAAAAATAAGTCGAAACAAAAGTTGTTTGGTTTTGAAGAGGAAGTAAGGTGATGAGGTTTGCATGACCTTGGTGGCCTTGCTAAAGTCACATTAAGGTAACTTTTTAATTTTCTTTTAAATAAGATCCCATTGTTTTTAATTATATATTCTTATAGCTCACGTCATGGCATTTTCAAAATGGTGGTGTCGAGCTTTTCCCAGTAAAAATCATCATGAGATACGAGTCTCACATTTTATACAATAATCTACAAGTGAGGATAAAGGGCAAGCAAGAAAGGGTCAGTGTTTTTGCAGTTTTTATATTAAAACACGTTTTTGGTCAAATAAATAAAATATTGCTTCAGTACAAACATAGAGTTTAATTTTCCTCACATGGTGATATCAACAGTTGTTGAATATCTATCAAGGGTGCCCTAGAATATAATGGCAACTTCTTTTCTTCATTTAAAAGGTTTGTTAGATAACATCAGCATGCTCACAGATATCCAATAACTGTTGATATCACCATGTGAAGAAAATTAAATTATATGTTCGTACTGAAGCAATATTTTATTTATTTTGGCCAAAAAAGTTTTGCTATAAAAACTGCAAAAACGCTTACCTTTTCTCGCGTTCCCTACATCCACACCTTAAATATTGAGCTTAATAAAAATATACTATTACATCTTCGATAGTAAATTAATGTTGTTCTAAATTTGAGTATATAGATTATATAAATAATTTTCATTATAGTTACCAATATCTTGTTTTTCATTTTAATGTATCTTTAATAAGTAAACATTTACCTGTATGTAACAAAAGCATCTATATTTAGTTAGGCACACCAAAGGAAAG
Source organism: Timema bartmani (assembly GCA_902151455.1). Classification (NCBI taxonomy): domain Eukaryota; kingdom Metazoa; phylum Arthropoda; class Insecta; order Phasmatodea; family Timematidae; genus Timema; species Timema bartmani. The sequence goes on from CABFWB010003110.1 coordinate 82,178, forward strand.
AAATTTTTAGTTGAGTATTACTATGCTTAATCAAAAAAATACCTAAAAATGTATTATTGTGTGGTAAATTGATTTTCCCTGATCATACTGCTGATTTTCTACAGCAGATTAAAACTTCTGAGTATTGGGTTATTTGTACCTCTTGATGTGCATATTATTCTGATTCTATGCTATAGTTGGGGAGCTTGAGGACTTGTGGTCATTTAATTATGTTTGAATAAGATTCGTTGGATACCCAGAGGTTCTGTGATCTAGAGTTAGGAGCCGCCAACAATGGGCAAGATAAAGAAAAGAAGTATCAGCAAAAAGAAATTTATTGTTTTCATATAATATACCAGTTGAATTTTTGATAATGGAGCGATAACATATACATATTTAGAGAAAGTATTTTTATATATTCACTCTATAAACAAAAAATATTGATATCCCCCTAAAAACATTAGAAATGTAAAAGGGTTCATTCAACACGTACACTCGCAATAAATACCGCCCCAAATAACACTAACTAAAAATTCGTATTTCATAGGAACCCCTGCCGAAAAATATATATAACAAAGTATTATATTTATATTTAAAAAAAGTAGTTAAAACGGACATTATGTTGCTGATATCAAATTTATGCAAAATATTTTTAAAAATACAAAAGATATGATGTCATCCACGACATCCACAAAGTTATTCATATTAAAAAAAAAATTAACAACCCAGCCCAACCCCAACAAAAAAACAACTACGCAACTAGAAACAAATATATATTAAATAAAATTACAGCTGTGGTTTTATTTTACTGTTATACAGGGGGTGCCGGTACCTATTTTGTCCAGGAAGGAGCAAAATTATGTTACGTCCCGGTTAGATTGAGTAAAAAACACGTGGGTAGGGTACGAGTGTTTAGGGGGGCCAAAATGACGTTATGTCCAGTTTAAGTTGGCCGAGTAAAACCACAAAGGGGAAAGGGAAGGCAATGACTGGGAGAACAACTTACAGGTTGGAAGGGCTTTTTAACAGATGTTGATGTTTGGTTGGAAAAGGTAAAGGTTGGACATTTGAAACTCACAGTTGACAAAAAAAAAGTTTCATGCCAGTAGGTGGATGCATGTTAGATGCGCTCCGCGAAAAGTGCCCGAAAAACCGGGAAAAAGGCGTCAGAAAATTCTGAAAATTAACACGATCGGTTAGGTGAGTGTCGAGGATTATGTGTAAGTGTTCGCGGAAGTGAACATTGAAACCATGGTGAGTTAGTCACAAATTTGTAAATAAAAACTGTTCAAGGAAAATTATTTAAAAAATTTACTAGTATTATCTTCTAGAGTTTATTTTTTGTCAAAATTTGGAAAAAGTTTCATCTTTCTAACATTCTTGCTTAAAAAGTTATTCAAGAAATTATTCACAAGGGCACTGGAAGTCGAGCCCGAGTGGAAATTCCCACTGCCTCCACGTGGTGGGACAAAGACGGAGATAACAAAAAGCTATTAATTAATAGTTATTTAAAAGGTTGGTAATAGCAATCGTTTAACGTTAATAGCCGACAAGAATAAATTGCGTACCTGTAGGTCGCCAACTGACTGCAGTTATTAGGAAATCGGGGCTGGAAAAAACTTTTGGTAGCTGGCAAAAAAAAATTTAACGGCAGAAAGGTGCTAATTAAGACTTAAGTGTATCAACATTTGTCAAATGCCTTTCAAACAGTTAGTAGGAACTCCAAGGGTCAGTTCACAGGCTGTCGGTCACGGGATGTGGCAGTGACTGCTTGTTAGGAGCTGGAAAACATACCTACTCAGGATGCCTAAAGGAGACAGGAAGACAAAGTCGGAAGATGTCTTGGAGAGGGCGACTTCCGGGTCCGAAGCGGAGGAGTTGAACGAGAGCGTAGTGGAAAAGAAAAATGCGAGCCAGAGAAATACTGCGATGCACAACTTCATAGACAGCCTGTTTCATGACAAGAAGGTCACCGCAGGTGTCATGAGCAAGCTCAACCTCGAAGATAACAACCTGCTATTGATAATAGAGAACCAAGAGGGACAAAGCCAGCAACTGGACAGGGAGAACGTGTGACTCAGAGAAGAAGGAAAGAAGATACAGGAGGAAGTGACAAAAAGTAAACCCACCTTTGCACAGATAGCGGCAGCAGGGCCGTCCGGCAGACCAGGAGCCAGGATAGCTCCGGACCAGCGGATTATGAGAGCTGGAGAATTTCTTCTAGCAAAGTATTCATTTCTTCTAGCAAAAGAAATTCAATAAAAGGTAATGTCAAAGTTAAATCCAGCAAAGGAAAGAATCAGGATCCGTTCCATCAGGCCAGCCGGTAAGATAGTGCTCGTGGAGACAGAAACTACAGAGGACACAAACAAGGTAAGACAGGGTATCCTGGCGCTTGAGGGGCTCAAGTGCGAGGACCCAAAGAAAAAACTACCACCAGTGACGATCTTTGACGTACCCACCGACATGACGGTGGAAGAACTAAAAGAGACGATACACAGACAAAGTCTAGAAGGAAAGATAGCGAGGAAGGAGTTTGACGAGGGGTTCGAGCCAAGATTTCGGACAGGGAAGTGGGAGAGGCATGTCGAAAACCACGTCGCTGAGGTCTCACCAAGAGTTCAAATTTTGCTGGTTGGGGGTCACGTCTGCCTCTGATTCAGTAGCTTTTCGATTAAGGACTTCCTTGTGGTGACAAGGTGCAATAGGTGCAGGGACGTAGGACACCGGGTTAAGTTCTGTCCAAAGAAGGAATCGGTGTGTGGAAAACTGTGGCAAGGAAGGCCATGAGTTGAGAGACTGTAAGTAAAAATTGAAGAAGTGCATCCCTTGCTCTAGTAGAGGGAAAGAAAAGTGTAAACACCCGAATACCAGGGAGTATCCCATGCACCAACTGCTTCTGGACAGACAAATCGAAAGCACGGACTATGATGAGTGACGACTTACGAGTATTGACAACAGTACTACAGTGTATACTGGACCAACTCACCCGGATGAATACTGACAGACAATGCGATGGAAGTAAAAGTAACTCCAGTAGTAGAAAGAAAAATTGGATCTCAAGGATTCGGAGAATTATGAGGAGAGCTGCAAAGCACAGAAAAGTTAAGTTTGCCAGGGTGCCTGTGGCGAAACCTCAATCTCAATCTGGGGATGATGTAGCCGGAAAGGATTAAGTAGCAGTTGAAGATGTACCTTCGACTGTGGAAGAACTTGAGGCGAAACGTAAGATCTGGGACGTCCAAAGATAGAAATTTTGAAAAACGGGTCCGATCTTAGTACATGGTATAGTTCTAGAGGAGGATAAGGAAACTGAAGAAGGGGTGGAAGGTGAGCCGCACACGACGATGCCACCAGAAACGTCTCTTGTGAAGAATAAGGCAGAAAATAGGGATGACGGAAAGGCACCGGCAGAGGAGAAGAGCCCGGGTGACCCGAAAGATCTAGTTGACCCAGGTAAGATATATACGAACTTCAAGGAGACCCTCCAGCTATCGAGGCTGGAGGAGCAACAAACCCTCCATCTGGCCATGAGGCATATGATTAGCACGGGTCATGACAAGGGCACGTCTGTTGCTTTTGCCACCCCCGAGGCCTTGGACAGGATTCAGCTTAGATCAATGAACCTGCCGACTGAGGCGAAGCTACTTCTTGAGAGAATTAACAAAGTCTTCGAAAGGAGGAATGAGAAGTTCGATGCTGAGGAACTCTACCAGCACTTTGTGAAGGCTAACGGTCACATATCATTTGATTCGAAGGAAGTTTGGCCCAAATGTTGTGTGTTTACACACAACCCGTAATGGCTGATAGAGATTTTAAAATAAAAATTGCGCAGGTAAATGCTATGTGGAGCAGGACCATTATGGACGAGATCAGGAAAGTGGCGGAGGAATTACATCGGACATTGTCTGCCTGCAAGAACCGTACAGCACGACAAATGGTAGAATCTTGCAAATGCCGGCAACAACGAGAATTTATGGTGAATGGAGAATCGCCGATGAGTGCGGTGTTAATTTTCAATAGTCACATTAAGGTCACGAGAATTTATCAGTTCGGGAATTAAAAGGTCATATGTAGGGCTAGGATGATGATGGCATGTCATCTTTTTCCTGAGCGGTCTGGTGCAATGCTCCAATATATATCAACTCTGTTCAAGACATCCCGTTAACAAATACATCCTTTTTATTTTGCATATTTTTACATGTGTTGCTGTTTTTTAATTTTAAGAGAATTTGCTTTGATTTTGGAGAATTTTTTGGTCATTTTTTGAAGAATTTTGTCATTGTAAGTCATGTTGTCATGTTGCCATATTATTTTATGAAATTACATCTCCAAGCCTTAAGTAGTAGTTTATAAAAAACACTTATTTCAAAATACTGAAATAAAAGATTTCAACATCATATTATTTTGCTAATAACTGACTGAAAGTTAATTGGCTATACAAAGACAGGCCTACACTCGCTTTTGCTGGAAACAAGTTATTTGCGGAATGGAATGTATGGAGTGTTACCTTGAGTCACAAGCACTACTCTGGCGCATACAGTTGTTAGGGTTGGAAGGGGAAGGGAAAGGCGTGGTTTTTCCATGAATAGTTCACAGTGTGCAGTTGGTGTAGTTGTTCTGTGGCGTGCAGTACACTGTAGCGTTACAGCACCGCTTTGAAAAGGCCTAAAATTAAACCTAGTGTATCATTTCACTTAAGACAAATAGTAGCCGTGTTTGGTGATAGTGTGTTTTCTACTGATGGAAGCATACCATATTGTAAGTTGTGCGAAACCAAATTATCGGCTGAAAGACGGTTCACTGCGACACAGGATATTAGTCACGAGAATCATGTGCGTGCTCTTGAGCGTGCATCAAAGAAAGCAGCAGTTCAACGCTTGCTACCTTCAGTTGCTTCAACATCCTCAAAGTCCTCACAGTTTAGTAAAGGATTGTGTGACGTGCTAGTGTCAACAAACATTTCACTATATAAACTATCTAATCCAAAATTACGTGCATTTTTGTAAAAATACACAAACTAAGAAATATCAGACGAGTCGACTTTACGTAAGAATTATTTACCAAAGTGCTACAAAGAAACTTTAAATAAAATAAGGTACGATAATCTCGGGAAGAAGCTATGGGTTTCTATCGATGAGACTACTGATGCTGTGGGGCGCTATGTAGCCAATGTTGTGATTGGAACATTAGAATTGGATGGACCAGGTTAAATATTTTTATTGACCACCGAAGTATTAGAAAAAGCCAATTATTCGACAATATCCTTGTAACCAGCCCCCACTTCTATAGTAGAAATAACACACAGTTGCAGGTACAAGAGAGTTATAAATATTTATTATTCAAAAGTACAATA